>NIPQ01092561.1:0-29249 GCA_002806875.1 Lepidotrigona ventralis hoosana
AATATGATATTTAATATACATGTATAATTTTTCTAAAATTTACTTTATTACACAGTATACACAAAGTACTTAGGTTGCTTGTAGCCAGTGCTGAGGGTTATTTATATGTTTATAACTTGGACTCGACCGAAGGTGGAGATTGTACCTTATTAAAACAGCATAGGTTTGTATTCTTACAGTACAATATTTTTAATTTAATTCATATTTCATCAATAATTTTAATATTTAATTATTATCTTTATTATATATAACACTTGAAGGTGGAGATTGTACCTTATTAAAACAGCATAGGTTTGTATTCTTACAGTACAATATTTTTAATTTAATTCATATTTCATCAATAATTTTAATATTTAATTATTATCTTTATTATATATAACACTCTCTGTTATATTGCTTGCATTCTTTATATCTGAGTTAAATGCGAACAAATTTTTTATTGAAAGTTTAATTTTGTGAATTCTGATTTCTTATAGAGGTTTGATCATATGGATTTAATATCCATTCGTTGTCTAGAAATAATATAAAAACTTCCTTTTTAATTTATATTATAATATTAATAAATTGTGTTTTACAAAATTTTATCTTTCATCAACCTATATCTATCTTTCTAGATCTATATATCTATCTTTCTATCTATAGATTTATATATCTATCTAATATCTTTTCATTATAATATTACACAAAAATTTTTATATTAATAATTTAATATGATTAATATATATTATCTGATATATTTTTTACATTTTAAAATTGATTTAATATTAAGAATAAGCTTTTTGTTTATTAAATTACTACAAAAATATTAAATATTTTTAAAATTTGAATAAATCATGTTAGTAAAATAAATATCAATGTGATAAGTAAGAAATATTATTTATAAAAATATTTAATGAATTATTATTCAAATATATACTACATGCATTTGATACAGTGTCATCTATTTTATAGTTCACAAATCATTTAATCACTTAATATCTCAGTGTTTTTATTTGGGTTTTGATATGTTCAGTTGGCAATAATATATTCAGAATTAACTATTTAATCTTTCTCATTATTTATCTCTTTGTATATTTTGCTATACGAGGATTAATTATTCTGTTTTCAATTAATTTCTTTGTTTCTATTTTATTATAACTTTTTATATCTTTTCTGTTCTATTATATCCTGTTGATGTTAATGTTTTCAAATTTGTTTTGTTTTTTTGATTTTATTTTTTTATAAATTCTATTTCTTCTTTCGAATAGAATTCATAAAAAACTGAAACAAACAAAACAAATTTGAAAACATTAACATCAACAGGATGTAATAGAACAGAAAAGATATGAAAAGTTATAATAAAATAGAAACAAAGAAATTGGTTTAGTTTCTTTGTATCTGATTTCAATTTTTCGCAGCATCTCTTTCAAGATATTTGTTCTCTTGCATGCATACTCCAGTAGACTTTTTTTATACTTTCATCTACAGTTGTACTCTGTTTTAATAAAATATATACTTACACATTTTTAAAATAATTTTATGCAATAAAAATAATATATGTAAATATAATTCTTAAAATAATATATAATTCTTCTGTAAATTGATGAAAAATAAATTTCTATAATTTAGAAAAAATGAATTAAAATAATTAACTTGAATCATCTCTTAAATTATTTAATTATAAGTAATGATATATATAAAATATAATAAATTACATTTGTAGATTAGACGGAAAACAAGATGATGTGGATTGTGCTAGTGTATCTACAGCAGGATCGGGATCTGGAGAATCTGGAACAAGAATAGTACAAAATACAGGTATGATGATATCATGAATATTTTAATATATTAAAAGTAATATAAGTTTTATAGTCGAGCGAGTTGACGATAAAGATATATCTTTCATATAAAACTGACATTAACATGCTTATATTAATATAAAACTTTGATCTATATTAGAAATCTTAAAATGAAATATTATGTGAAAATTTGTTTTAAAATATTTACAGATTAAATTTGATCATTGTCTTCTTTGTTTTTAAGAGTTACTAACATACTTAGAAATACTGTAAATATAATATTTACATGCACAAACTATTAATTGTACATAAGTCGATTTTATCTATATATTATAGTATATTATATTATGTAAAGAAATCATCTATTTGCAGAAATAAGCATTTTATATCATACAACGTAAAAGATAAAAATAGTTTAATTACATATAAAAAATGAATTTAATATTTTACTTCTAATTTTACAAATGAAATACCACACTGAATATGATACATTACAATTTAATTTATTAATCTATTTTTATAAATATTAAAATCAATTAATTATGTAGTATAAGTCACAACCAACAGCAAGTAACTATTCAGCAATAATTATTCAATAGATATTCACAGTGTGTATTTGTATATGATTGTAAATATTTTATTAAAACTATTTTTATATCGTAGGTACAAATTAAAAATTTTTTCAAATTAAAAATTAAAATTTTTTTTTAAATTAGATACAAGAAATTAGTAATAAAATTGCTCATAAACATTATTATTATTTCATATTATGTAAACTATATAACTGAGTATGAAAAGTAATACTATTAATATATTACAAGAAAATAATTTTTTATTGTTTCAGATTTTTCAATAATAAGTTAAATGAATAAGACTCAGTTTTACAGCATATTTCGAATACTATGTTTTTAAATCTTTAAAAATATAATACTTTGGATAGAAAGAGTTTGTAATACTTGTATATATGTATATACATTTTCAAATTTATTTAGTATTATTTAGTATTATTAATTGTAAGTTTTAAATAAATTTCTAATTTTTGCTAAATATTTTCATTAAATTTTTTTTTATAAATTTATAATAAAACTAAATATTGATTCTTAAGGAATACTAAACAAGATATTAAATATTAATAATTTTTCATTCTTTACATTAATTCAAAATACATTGTAATTCACATAAATATGAATTACGTTGTATTTATATAATTGGAAGTAACTTTTGTGTATTTAATTAATAGTTTTATTTAAGGATGTGCAGATGTTTAAAATTAAAGATATTACTAATTCTTAAAGTTATAATGAAACCGATATCTCAAATATGCAACGCATATATATGTATGAAATTATATCATTTATATTATAGTATATTATAGTATATTATACAGTTATATACACATATATAATTGTATAACTATTTATTTCAAAATTTTAGATTCTTTGCTACTAAAGTAAATGCATTCTTTTAGTATTTTCTATTCATAATATTCAAATATTAAATTTTANTATTACTAATTCTTAAAGTTATAATGAAACCGATATCTCAAATATGCAACGCATATATATGTATGAAATTATATCATTTATATTATAGTATATTATAGTATATTATACAGTTATATACACATATATAATTGTATAACTATTTATTTCAAAATTTTAGATTCTTTGCTACTAAAGTAAATGCATTCTTTTAGTATTTTCTATTCATAATATTCAAATATTAAATTTTATATTTTGCTATTAATAAAATTAATTGAAATTATAGTGAGTTTAAATAATCATAATTAGTATATACAAAAGAACTAAATTTTTAAAAAAATACAAAAATATATACAAAATTGTTCAACTCTTATCTGTTCCTTGTTTTTCCAACTTCATTTGCCCCTTGATATTAAATTGGTGCAGTAGTAAAAAATTAATATTAAAAAAATAAATAGATTTGCAAATTCTATTATAAACAGTGAGTAAACTAAAGTTTTATTCAATTGTGTATAACCTACTTTCAGGTATTATAAATGTTCAATCTTATATTGTAGTCTTGCAGATTTTGTAAAAAAATGTATCCAATCGACACAAGGAACAAATGTCTCACAAATCATAATACAACAATCACAAATAATTAATACATTGTTCAATGTAAAACTGAGTTTTTTAGTTTATATTATTGATTATGTATATTGTTATTGTTATGTATGTCATTGTTATATATATATAACACGTTATTGTTATATATATAAAGAAAGTTTGAAACATTAAAAAATATAATTTTAATAATTGAAGTTTTTAATCTAATTCATATTTAAAATTTGTTTGCTGTTATTAATAGCACCAAATTGTTGAAATTTGTCAGACAAAAACTTTTTTTTTCTTCATTTTAAATTTTATTGCAATATTTAAAAAATGTTATATATTGAATTTGGCACTATTTGACTATATTTATTTGATCTATTTGACTGTATTTATTTTTTTTTGTCAATTATATATAGCATTTTTTATATTATTTTAAATTTTATTGCAATATTTAAAAAATGTTATATATTGAATTTGGCACTATTTGACTATATTTATTTGATCTATTTGACTGTATTTATTTTTTTTTGTCAATTATATATAGCATTTTTTATATTTCTTTGCAAAATATCAAAATTTAATTTGTTCTTTGTTTTTTTTATAGGTCATATACTTAAGCAAAATATTAGAAAAAATATTGATAAAATACATATTGAATATTAATCACAGTATTATTCATATTAAGAAATATTTGTACATTTTCAATATTTTAAAAATATTATTGTCTAATTACATTATAGGTCTCATCAAATGTCTTGCAATATTAGTAACAACTAATATATATTTACATATAAATTGTGAAATTTCAAAATATCAAAATATTTCATAATATAATTTCAAAATATCTTTTGCAATATTAGTAACAACTAAAATACTTACATATGAGTTGTGAAATTGAGTGAAAAATTTCACATTGTGACTACTTAATCATGTTTCGTTTTATTATTATTAATATTGCACATTTTACATCATAAAATGGAACACAATCTCAAACTTTGTTATTACTTAATTTCTTACTGTATATAATTTAATTGGTTTTGGGACATTGTTTTATATAATTTGAATTTTGATGCATGTTAAGAAATTGAAAAATATATCTATTGAATAAGTAATTACAATTTTATAAATAAACAATGTGTCCTGACTCTTTTTAAATTAGATATAAAACTTATACAATGTTTTTATTGAAAATGATATTTCTAATTGCATAATAAAATAAAATTATTTTTGCGATATTTGAAATTTAATATCATTGCGACATATGAAATTAAATAAATACTACTTATCCTCCTGCGCTGATACTATTTATTATTTTTATTATTCACTTTATAATTTCTCTTTCCTTGCTTCTAACCCCTCTAAAATAAATAAGCAACTTCTTTAGGGGCTAAAGGGGGGCCCCAACAATCGACCTTACTTGATGTAATTTTTTTCTTTTTATTATCCACTGAAGCCTGCATAAATAGCTACGCGGGTGTGTTGCGCGGTCGGTCGCCAGACTCCATGTCAGGTACTGGTATATTCTCTATTCTGTCCCTTGCTTTTTTCACTCTCATTCTTCATTTGTATTCCATTTAAAACTTCTATCGTAGTTTTTCTGCTCTAACTAATTTTCTACTCTATTCTGAATGTCTTTTTTAATATATGCACTCTAGAAAAAAAGAATGAGAGTAACATTGGATAATAATTTTTACATGGTTTGGATACTAAAGGCTATTACTATTTACTAAAATTTAATAATTACAGTTTAAATATATTTATTATATTAAACTTATCAAACACAATGTTAGATTATTAAAGAGCAACTATTGAAATAATNGTTTTTCTGCTCTAACTAATTTTCTACTCTATTCTGAATGTCTTTTTTAATATATGCACTCTAGAAAAAAAGAATGAGAGTAACATTGGATAATAATTTTTACATGGTTTGGATACTAAAGGCTATTGCTATTTACTAAAATTTAATAATTACAGTTTAAATATATTTATTATATTAAACTTATCAAACACAATGTTAGATTATTAAAGAGCAACTATTGAAATAATTAATATGCACTTAGGTATATATATGGAATCTATTTACTAAAATTTAATAATTACAGTTTAAATATATTTATTATATTAAACTTATCAAACACAATGTTAGATTATTAAAGAGCAACTATTGAAATAATTAATATGCACTTAGGTATATATATGGAATACTAAATTTTATTTTTGTTTAACCAAAATAAAAGTGAGTCTGCACATTCTATTTCATATTTATTATTTTAAGTTAATTTAATAAAGAATTTTTCTTAATTATTACTTCGAATCACCAAAATGTAATTAATTTGTAGGCAATTATTATTTTGTAAGAAAATAAAAAAACACAAAAATATTTTAATAATACAAATATATGTTATTCCTAAGCTATGTATTTTTATAAATTAAATTTTATTTTATTAAATATAAAATTACTAACCAAATTCCTGATTACATATTATCTAATGATAATATTAGATATAAGATAATATAAGTAGGTAAAATATTAATTAAACTTTTGAAAGACAGATAGATTTCTTCGATTTATTGTAAAAGATATTTTATACATTAATGTTAATGAATGTTTTAATTATTATTTAACAATCTTTAACAAATATTCCAGCTACATTGTCAAAGAAAATAAAAACAATGATAATTGAAATATTTTTTCGTTATATTTAATTAATAAATATTAAAGATTTTTCTAATGAAATTTGATATGAAAAATTGTATCATCGAATTTCAATTTCATACATCTTTATCGTTACATCCGCTTAAAATGATTGTTAATTTGAATAATTATAACTGAAATAAATAAATGGATTTATAGAGTCAGAGAAGTATCATGAAATGATAGCAGCAACTGAGAGTCCACCAGGCTTTTCGGGTTCCTTCCGTTTGAAAGATGATGCTGAATTTCCACCTGTTACGCAAAGGACGGATTGAGTGTAATATTAATTCAATTCAGGCATATCAAAATTTACGGAAGATGAATTGTATCTAACAGTGATTGAAATTAGAACATTGACTACAGATCAAACTATGATTGCGGATTCAGAAAAGCAACAAATTCTTTTTTAATGAAAATATAAAGAAAAAGTGATGAATTTGTATAAGTTATATAAATATTAAAGCTATCATACCTAGATGTTTATATCATATCGGAAGTTAAATGATACTTTTTAGTTTCAGTTTTTCAAGTCAGTATTTTATATTAGAATCTTATTATCATCAAAAAGCATGCAGTTGGTTTAAGAGGTTTAGTAATTTAACAATTATACATTGAAAAAGTTCAAGCTAAAATACAGTTGAAAATATTTAACAAAAATGTTTAATATAATCTTTTGTGAAACAATATGTAGACATTTATGTATTTTTACTGTGAATTATTAAAACAATGGTTGTAACAAAATATTACATACATTAGACATTACTGAAAAATGTTTTTTTTTTTTTTAGTACATGATATTCTTATTGAATGTTTTGTACTTTGTATTAAATTACTGTATTTTATAATTATATATTGTCATCTTCTGTGTTCAGTGACTTCTTATTCTTTTAAGAAATAATGTAAAAAAAATCATAAATTTACATTTTGAGAAAAGTACAATACTTACATGTTTTTAAAAAATTATTTCATTAATATTTTCAAAAAATTACAATTATTCTAAAATACTTTTGATAACATATTTCATTTTTTCTCTATATTTACAAAATAGTTCGTATAATACGAATGTAAAAAAGATTTATACAAATAGTTATACAAAACAAAAGGAATTTCTTTATATTTGAATTTTTATTTAATTTAAAATTATTTTGAACATAAAATGAATACAACCCGTATCTTTTAAAAAATAATGTACAGTAGAGCCTTTCACATCTGAATCATTATCCAAATACTCTAATCCTATCTGAACTATTTGAATAAAATATTTGCTAACAATAGATGTTTTTTTCTTGTATTAAACCATTATATGTACCATTATATACATTATTGTGTTTACGTGTTTTTTATAATTGCTAAGGAAAAATTTACTAAAATATGAAATACATGATTTTATTAAAACAACAACATGAAACATATTATGTTTTTAATTTTGTGATAAATCAACATTTCATCTGTGAATGATAAAAATATCAGATATAATTTTTCTACAAATTGAAACAAGAAATGATGAGATATTCGAGATATTTAGAAAATGGTGAAACGCAGAAAAAACTTAAATATTTATGTTAAAGTTAAAAAATTCAATAACTAAAAAAATATTCTCAAATATCGAAATAAATCGACAAGTTTCTTTATCTCCATTTGAATGTATAGAATTTAATATTTCTGTCTCTCTAGTTCAGATATGGAAGTCTCTACTGTAGTTACTATTTATTAAACCAAGACATTGGTATCTTTTAATTATACTTTATTCAATGTATATTGTAATACATAGTATATTTTCAATATTCTGTTCATCAAGAAATTAAATTTTTCATTTTTTTTTTAAAGTAAAATGTTTAATTGAAAATATAATATTTATCAGTTCATTGAAATATTAATTATACAATTTTTTATATATCAATCTTTAAATTTATTATATCCTTATTTGTAGTATGTATAATGAGAAATTATAGCATTTCTGAAAATATATTGTAAATTTTAAGTGATTTTTCTATATTCTGTTCGTTTCATAATTTTTTTTGTTATATTTTCAATTTTATTTATATGTACACACATTTTGCTTACTGTTTGCCTTTATTTTTGGATGCTAAAAAAGAAATAAAACAAAGCAAAATTTAGAATATTAAATTTACATATTTATAATTAAAAATTTGTATTTAAAAATCTCATGTTGTCTGTAATACTTACTATTTTAATTATTTTTAATTAATTATTGTAATTTTTTTATTTGTTTAAAAAATCCAATTTAAAATATGAAATTATACTGTTTCTTTTTTATAAAATTATACTGTTTCTGATCTGTAATTTTTAAAATACGTATGTAGTAAAATACTATTCTTATTTTATTGTATATACTTTAATCTAAGGATACAGACAACATATGTTAATTAAAACAATATCATTTTAAACAATATAACATGTAATTATCAAATATGCGAATATTGTAGACCCATGTCTTTCGGTGCTTTTGTATGAACGTGTAATGTCCTGTTTAGTAAATAATTTTACTTTTATAAAAATAAGTAATGTTAAAAACAAGTGTACATACGCATATATAATAAATTTTTAAGTACTGACATTGCATATAAAACTTCTAATGAATATGTACAATTTTATGGTGCATTAAAGAAATTTAATTTTTAGTTATGAAAACTCAATTTTTCTAAATTTTTTACATTATAAAATAATTATATTATTGAATATAATGACAAATTTTTATACAATAAACTAATATTCTATTATAATATTCTTTATTCATTTTACATAATGTATTTAACCTAACTTTCATGTTTTATAAAAATGTAAGTTATGATTCCATTAGAAATATTAAGTGAGGATGGGAAATTTCACAATAATAATATGTAGATGTACTTTTAAAGAATGAAAACAAAAAATGTTAAATCAAATAAAAAAAATATGTAAAGTATGAATCAATCTAAGGTTACAAACATTTAATAAATGTAAGAGATAATAATATATTACTTAAAAAATTGTTTAATTCCACTTAGTTTTTCTTCTTCTCAATGCCTATATAAATATTTTAATAAATATTCATAAAAAATGTATACCAAAAAATTTCAATTACTTATAGTTATAAATATAGTATTTTGTAACTTGTATTAAGTTTGTAATAGCTGCATAAATAAATAACGAATAATTTTAGTTATCAATAGTTTGATAATTATATATGTAAAAATTAATATACTTGCGAATAAAATGAAGTATAGAAGAAAGTTTTAATTGTTTAATAAAAAACCCTAACTCTTTGTGAAGTTATGAAAAATACGATAAAAATAAATAATTGTAACACTTTATTCTAAAGTGAAAGGTTTTAAGAGATTCTTTGGTAATTTGTAAATAAATTTACTACTATAAGCAGGCTGTAAATTCACCAATACACATCACCAGTTCCAACAATTTCACTGACATTGCATAAACTCTCACATTATTGTAATTTCAAAGTGTGAACAATGAAATGTAGTTAGATACAGTGACAACGTAGCAAAAGAGTCTATCTCTAAGTTGAAAAAATTTATAACACTATTACAGAATTAGAATTACATTTTTATGTGAATAACTCAAATATAAAATTACATAGAAAAACTTATGAATAACGAAAAATTCTTATATTCCTATGCAAAGTACATACAAAATAACGTATTATATTAGGGCAGTTTATGCACATATAATGTAATTAATCAGCAAACTATATTTCATTTTATCTATACATATAAAATGAAATTAAAGTTATATAATTTTAGTCATATAATATAACTTTTGCAAATTTTATATTTTTCCTTGTTCAATTTTAATATTAAAAAATGTCCTTTTATTACATTTATATCATTAGATTAATTAAAATTTTACCCTAATTACATACGTAAAATTGCATATACTTACACAGAATAATAGGTATTAGATTTATATATTTTTGTATTATCAATTTCTTAGAATTACTTTTTTGTAAAATTTGTGTTTATAAACACAAAGTATTTTCTGCAGTATAGACAGGCCCTTTTGTCGCATGCTCACTGTAATGAGGTACACAGACATAAAGACTTAGCTATAAAGATCATCATCTCCATCATCTTGAAAGGTTTGATCACCTTGTGTTGTATCTTGAGTACCGCTTGCTCCGCTTTGCGGAAATCTGTAAAAATTTAAAACTTTAGAATGAATACAAGCTATATATTATATTGAACAGAATATTTAACGACGGAGTAAGTTCTATCATTAGATTTCACAATTTATACAAAAAATTAGATAATTTACGTTTAAAAAAAATATCGGAACAATTTATATACCTGAAATTACTTCCAAATCCACGAGACTGTTGAAGCGTCTGTGCAAACATTTCATATTTTCTAATATCGTTATCAGATACAGAACGTCGTGCAAATCTCATTGCTTCTTCGAAGTGAGCTCTAGTTATTTCTGGCACAGGATCGTCTTCATCCATCTGTAACATCATATATAAAATTAATAATAAGAAATATTAAACTAATTAGTATCTATAATAAAATATATAAAACACACACACACACATATTGAATGGAATAAAATTCCATTTTGCAAACTAAGTATTATATATAGTTATTATTTATATATTTAGTTAAATTTGGGACATTTTTTACATAATTTTTTTACCCCAAAATAAATAAATAAAACATATATTAGAAACAGACACTTACATCCATAGATGCAGATGGATTACTAGCTCGTTCTTTTTCTCTTCGAATTTCAGTTTCAATACTTTGTCTAATAGCAAGTTTACATGCACGTTGACAAATTTCTGTTATATCAGCACCCGAGAAACCATGTGTTACTTTAGCAATGTAACTCAAATCTACGTCCTATGGTATAAATATTAACAATAGAATTAAATGATTAAGATTAAAACAAAATTAGAGATGCGAATGTATTTAATTTTTTCTACCTTCGCTACAGGGGATTTTCGAAGGTTAGCTCTGAAAATTGCTTCTCGAGATTTTTCATCTGGTAATGGTATATAAATCAACTGATCTAATCTACCAGGTCGTAGAATAGCGGGATCAATAATATCAGGACGATTAGTAGCTCCTATGATAAATACATTTTTCTTTGCACCCATACCATCCATTTCTGTTAAAATTTGATTTATCACGCGGTCTGCTGCTCCACCAGCATCGCCTAGTGTACCACCACGAGATTTGGCAATAGAATCGAGTTCATCAAAGAATAATACACAAGGAGCTGCGGCTCTTGCCTATAAATACAATAACAATAAATGAAATAATTATATTTTATAGTTAAATTTAAGCAACTTACTTTATCAAAAACATCTCTGACATTCGCTTCAGATTCACCAAACCACATAGTTAACAACTCTGGACCCTTTACAGAAATGAAATTTGCTTGGCATTCATTAGCTATTGCTTTAGCCAGTAATGTTTTACCACAGCCAGGAGGTCCATAGAATAATACACCTCTGGATGGTTGCATACCAAATTTTAAGAATTTATCTGGATGCTCAACTGGATACTAGATGACAAGAGAAACATAATTACTTTAATCTTATAGCTATAATATTCATTTAATATTTAATTAACATTTTACTTACCTGTACCAATTCCTGTAATTCCATTTTAACATTATGTAAACCTCCAATATCATCCCATGTAACAGTTGGAACTTCGACAATAGTTTCTCGCAAAGCACTTGGACTACTTTTAGTCATAGCATACTAAATTAAAAATATAATATTATTCATACAAGATAATACATTTAAGAATTCAATTTAACCTTTTCGACACGATGATGTTTACAGGTATTTATAATTTTGTATAGAAATTTTTCAATTATTATATCACTATAATAATGCTATTAATTTCAGATTAATTTTCGAGAACTATTTTTGAAGATTTTTAAAGCCAAAAAATTGAAGATAAAATTGTCTTCTCATTTCAATGATCAGTTTAGTCCTAGTATATCAATAAATTTATGAATTTTTGATTTAAATTTAATTGAAATTTAACTAGTATATCAATAAATTTATGAATATTAATTTATCATTATAATCTAAAAATTAATCTATCATCTACTGACTCCAAAAAATTAAAGAAATAATTTATACATGATCCTTTTTAAATAGAATTGCACAGAAAAAATTATCATATAAAATGTTAAAATATGTAAACATACATCGCATATCAATTAAGTTAAAATTTAATTTTATTACTTATTAGATAATTACCTTGAAGTTATCCATTGTAACAGCAAGAGAAGATAAAACTTCAGCATCTATGTGTTCTTCTTCCAAATCAATAAGATCCATTTTTTCACGAATTTGTTGTAATGCTGCTTCAGAACATAATGAAGCTAAATCAGCTCCAACATGCCCATGTGTTTCCGCTGCAATCTAAACGATTGCATTAATTCAATAAATACCATTAAAATCAATAATTTAATAACATCAAACTTAATTATATAAACCTCTTCTAATTCAACATCGTCTGCAAGTTTCATATTTTTCGTGTGAATACGCAAAATTTCTAAACGACCAGTAGCATCAGGTATTCCAATATCAATTTCTTTATCAAAACGACCAAAGCGACGCAATGCAGGATCAATGCTGTTAGGTCGATTGGTAGCAGCCATTACAATAACGTGAGAGCTTTGTTTCATACCATCCATTAAAGTTAACAGCTGAGACACTATACGTCTTTCTACCTCTCCATGAGTCTAAATCGAAAATAATATATCAATCTTAGAATCAATTTATAAGAATATAAAATAAGATGATTAATAGAAACCTTTTCTCTTTTAGGAGCAATAGCATCAAGTTCATCAATGAAAATTATAGCTGGTGAATTTTTTTCAGCTTCTTCAAATGCTTTTCTTAAATTACTTTCTGATTCTCCCGCAAGTTTACTCATAATTTCAGGACCTTTTAATATAACAGATTGAGTAACATTTTAAAATAAAATAAAGTATTATTTGAAAAGTGTTAATTAAAAATTAACGTACCATTGATAAGAAAGAAAAATGCTCCTGTTTCATTTGCAACAGCACGAGCGATAAGAGTTTTTCCTGTGCCTGGTGGGCCATATAAAAGAATACCACGAGGTGGTTTAACTCCAATAACTTTAAACAAAGATGGATGTCTTAAAGGTAACTCTACCATTTCTTTAATTTGAGCCAACTGTTTACGGACACCACCAATATCATCGTAACCTACAGCATTTAATGCCTCTTCTTCCTCCTATAATAATTTTATATATTTATATAACAATATAAATAAATAAATAATGAATTGAAAAATTACACCTGACTAACCTCCCTCTTAATAGCATCACCTTCACAATGAATAATTGTATCAGGAGCTACAATACAAAATGGTCCAGGATCTGTTTCTACTACTTTAAATTCTACAACACGCATACCACCACGTACAATAAAGTTATCATCTTTATGAACAGGACGATAAGCTTCCAGGAAATATGGTTTTAAATATACTTCAAATAAGTTTCTACAATAAGAAAATAAATTATATTTTATAAATAAACTTTATATTTATTTAAAGTAATAATAATTAATTAAAATATGTTATTAATTATTGGTAATTTAACATTGCCAATAATTAATAACATAAATAATAACAGATTATATTTCTATTTGTAAAAAAGTCTAAAATATAGATATATTTTTTAATTCTTTAAAATAAATGTTGAAATATATATAATCTTTACACTACAAAATAATTCATATTGATATTTATATTACACAAAAATAATTTATATTAACATTTGTATGTTTATGTAATTAAATTAATCTTATGGTAATGCACCCATCTTCATTATATATTTTAACTTATGAATTTAAAATAAAAATAAAATAGTACATATTTTATAACATATCTAATAAAAAAATAAATACAAAGTATAAATTGGCAGATAGACAACAATGATTACTTTGTTACAAATATGGATCACTTTGTTACAAATATCATTTACGTATTGTATATTATAAAATTTTTTACAAAAAAAGGAAACTGTTATATATCTCTTACAATACATATATATATATTCAATGCTCTTTACTTTTATCATATTGAATTTTAAATTATTTTAATAATTAACTTTTCAAATTGGAGAAAAATAAAAAGTAAAAATGACTAATTATTTTGCCCATATATACACTTCAGTTTGTCAAATTTATAACATTAATTATACACTTCAGTTTGTCAAATTTATAACATTAATTATTTTTACAATTAACATTTAATAACAAAAAATAATAGAATACATGTATGTATGTTTACTTTTTTATTTCAAACTGTTGACTTCATTATTGCTTTATATATAATTATTTTATGAATCTTAAATCTACTAGTTAAAAAGGTATGTATGTATGTATGTAATACATGTTGAAAACATATTATATATTTATAAAATACTAATGAGTAAATAATAAAATAATATAGGAAATCAAAATTCATTCAATAAAATTAATGTGATATTTACAAATATTTGATTAGTATATGAAATTTAAATTAAAAATATAAAAAAAATTCTAATAAATAATCACTTTAGTTTTCCAAAAAAAAAAACCATTAATTTACCCTGTAAGACCAGTTACTGTATCATCCATTGGCAGTACATGAATGCGTTTTCCATATTTAACTTCTGGACATGCTTGTACAGAAACAACATCGCTTAAACGTACACGCAAGTTATTTCTTATAACACGGTTCATACGAATTTTTTCATCAGGGCATGTATCATCAGAAAGAACAATACACACAGTTTCTTTGCGTCTTTTTCCTTTCAATAATACTGTATCTCCTCGGAAAAGTTGTAATTCATCCATTTTTGCTTGAGAAAGAGCCACAACAGAATTGTCATCTGCAATAGCTTCATCCACTAATAATCTATTTGGCTTATCCTTCTTTCGAAGGATTGCTGTTGCCAAATCTTCGCTGTTATAACATAATGCATTTAATTAATTTAAACAAATAAATATTAATAACTAGATGAAATATAATAATGTTAATAAATAAAAAATAATTTGTATTATAAATATAATTTCAATATAAATTTAATAATCAGACTAATTTTCTTAAGTTTTTTGTGATATATTTTATATTATTGTTATTTTATAATAAATTATAACATAAATTATTGTAATATATTTATACTATACGAATTGCTATTATGTGTAAAATATTAATTTTTGTACTATATAAAATTAAATATTACTTCAATATATTTTTCCCCTCAAAAAAAATTCAAAAGAGTTTTTCTTATTGTTTTTATATACAATAATTTATTAAACACATAAAAAATAAATTTTTGAATTTTTCCAATGTGAATCAAATCATATACAATGATCGTATAAGATACACTTAATTCACATCAATATTTGTTATCAAATAGTACAAGTTGATGTAATTTAATTTTTAAAACCAAACATACAATTTTTTATATAAGGTTTGTTTTATCGTCAGTGTTATATTGTAAAATTAAATACAAATAAAATTGGATAGCTTTTTATTTCCATTACGATTTTTTCATAAGATTGTATGCAGTATTACAGTAAAAAATAAATATCAATATCAGTAAAATTCCTTTGTCATGTTCGATATAGTATTCGGCCATGAACAGTCGGCATACAAAAATAATAAGCGCNCGTAAAAAAAAAAAAAAAAATAGCAATTTGTAAAAAATAATTGATTTTCACAAAACAAAATTTAATAAATGCCATTTATTTTCATAAAAATCTATAAAAAGACGCGCTGCGTCGACATGATGACAACGTAAAATTGGAAGCCAGCATGGATGCAATTTATTTGCATATTTCACTGTTTTCAACATTTCAATGTTGAAGTTAAATTATTATAAATATTAAACGTTTTTTCTGTTAGATTTGCTTACCTTTTTGGTTCGCTCATTATGCTTCTGATTTCAACGCAAAAGAAAATGCACACGCAATGATCAGAACTCAGTATCGCACACGTACAAGTCAGCAACACCTATAGTCGATCCAATGAACATTCTCATTTGAACTTTCATGGCTTGTATTGGACTCCCCCATTGTAGTCAAAAACTAAAGGAGAATTTACAATAAACTTGTCAACTTTATGCTACGTAATTATTATTATCGAGGCTTTTATTGGCTATGAATATCTTTCAATTATTATCAATAATTTTAATTTTCAACATTCAATTTTAGCTGTTTAGTTCAGTATTTCTCATTCGTAGAAATTGTAGGAAAAATTTCAACGTTACATTATTTGCTTTGAAATATGTAAAATATAAACAAATTATTGAATGCTATTAGTTTTTTATTAGTTAATTAAAAAAAGCTCCTTGTAATATTTTATAAATATTTTTTGTTTTTTTGTTTTTTAATCTCTCGGTGCAACATTTTTGTATACCAGTATTACTAAATAATATTAACTCAAAATATACTTTAAAGTATTAAATGGATTATAATCCGTAATAAAATGTTTATATTTGTAAAAGACATTTATCCTTCCTATTTTCTAAATATTCATCAGATAATCTATCAGTATTTAGTTTTTTGAAGTATGTTAAGTTTTAAATAGCTTACGTCACAACTCACGACATTCTCAAAGTGAGAATACGATAAATATACTTAGTTGTCAAATCGGTCTATGATGGCTGGAATTAAAGGTTATTCGGCATATATTTTAGATCACATGTCACATAACTACATAAACTTTTATTATAAAATTTAAAACCATGATATTGCCGATGAAAGTTCAATGAAAAAGCTGAATTAAAAAATGATACGTTCAAACATAACCTTACTTTTCTTATTATCATCGCTGTCAAATTTTTATATACAAATGATGCGTGTTTATTAACTTATTTTATAAACATATACGTATACATTTCATTTATTTTTTATATGATATTAAATTTAATGCATCTATTTTTATTAGTTGTAGACATAAATATATGTGTTACGTTCAAATTTATTAATTAATGTTTATAAAAATTAAATTTTTTTTGAGCATTTGAATGCAAGTTTAAAAAAAAGTATTATTTTAAATTTTACATAAAAGGAAGAAATTAATAATATCTGCTATTGCAAATTAATTATTTTTAAATATACAAATTTTTTATATTTAAATTTTTCAAATGAAATTTTCATTCCTGTAACATTACATTTTGCATTTTGATCTTGATTATATGTATAAATTATTTTATAATGAAATTATCAATCATATTCCAAATCAAGAAAATGTATAAAATATTGTATTGAGCATAATTATTATAATTATTTATAATATAAAAGTTATATTTAATAATTTAAATTGTTTTTGGTTTGTTCCATGCTATTAATGGTCTTCATTAATAAACAGCGTAAGTAATTTAAAATAAAATTTATACAAAATTTTTTCTTAAGGCAAGTTTTAGGCAAAAATCTTTTTATAGATTAGTACTTTTGGCATTTGGTGGGTCTATTGGTATGACATTTGTTATACTTGGTTGTGCTTTACCTGCATATAAGTAAGTATTATTATTGACATATAATTATTCACTTTTCATTCGATACTGTTATATTTTGATATTATTATTTACTTATCATTGTATTGTATAAATTGATAATATATATACTATTATAAATTATAATGTGAATACATATATTGTTTTTAGAGTATGGTGGCCATTTTTTGTCGTACTATTTTATATATTAGCACCAGTTCCAACTATAATTGCACGTCGCTATGCAAATGATTTTGAAAATAATTCTAATCCATGTTTGGAGCTGGCAATATTCTTTACTACAGGCTTTGTTATATCATCATTTGCTCTTCCTATTGTCTTAGCTCGATCCCCAGTTAACGATCCAGTGGTATATTTATATACATAATTATGCATATTTTATATTGTGTTATATTATTATATTATATTAGATAAACAATTCACTAATACAAAAAATAATATATATCTCTATTATGCACTTTCAGATACAGTGGGGTGCTTGTTATTTGACTTTAGCAGGTAATATTATTATGTATCTAACTCTAGTCGGATTTTTCGTAACCTTTGATCAGGATGAACTCGAGTATAACACATGTTGAAATGCTGTACTTCATTGTACTTATTTATTAATTTTACATGGTAATATTATAGAGTTATATCGTACTACTTTCAGTGTGTTTCTTATTCTTTATAATATATAATCTGAACATTTTTAGGTTTTTTCAAAAGGAAGAATACAAATCATATACTGCACTGACTAACAGTTATGTGTTGATTCTAAGTCATTGCAAAATTTATAGTATATTACTTATACGATATACATATTATCATAAAGCATATTATCATTTAAGACACAGTGGATACTAATACTATAACTAATACTAAAGTCAATGATGATTTATTTTACTATTTTTATCCTGTAATCAAAAACTTCAGATTCTAAAATTTAAAATTTAAAATTTTTACAAACTTCTTTGGATAAAATTACAAACACAGAATTTAATATTTATATTTATTGAATTTAAGTTCTTGAAAGCAATATTAATAAATACAATTTTTTACATTACTTCATATTTTATATTATTTTTATAAATGAATAATTATGAATAAAAAATTGTAAGTTAATTTATTGCGCAATGTTCTACAAATGTTTTATATACAACTAGTATGATAGGTTTTATAAAGGAAATAAAAATTTTCATAACTAATATATAAAAAAATTATTGTATTAAAAGAAAATACTAATGAATATTACTGAATGATACACATTGTCTATGTGGTAAGAATCAGATAATCTATAATAAACTAATTTTTACTCTTATATATAATAATTATCAGATGTACATAATTAAATTTCTTTCCAGCTATTTTAAGTATTCTTTCCAAATAGTATGTACAGCATTTACAATATTTACATAAATGCTATTTTTAAAAATTATATTATAAATAAATATAATTTTTAACTTAAAATAAGTGCAATGATTACTTAAAATTATACAAAATATTTTATTTATATTTTATACAACTTTATTTTATAAATATTTCTAAAAATTTATTAATATTTAATTGCTATAGTGATGTTATAATATTATTATTTATTAGATATTCTTTGTTTATAAACCTGATATTTATCTGTTGATATAATCTGCTTGATATTATTTTTTTAAATATAATACAGAAATAAGTATAGAAGATTAAAAGAAAAGTAAGGATTAAAATACACAATGAAAGTATTAAAGTATCAAAGTATAAGAATGAAAATAATTCATATATTATAATATAATATTATTTCACATAAAGATCTCAAATCTCCAAAAATGCATTATTATTAATCCACAAAATTAACGTTAAAAAATTACAAATTAATTTATTGTTATTTATTTTTATTATTTTTATTACTTAGATAGTTCTAATCTTAATAATTAATAACATATGTTCAAAGAAATATAATTCTTAAGAATATAAATAGATACAATTCGTTTTTAACAAGAACACTTCATTTATATGTTTTTGTCGAGCAACGTGTTTATAAAAAATTTATGAACAAAATTGTATTGTATTTAATTTATATATATAAAATATATTTTCTGAAATAAGTTGTAATTAAAAAATGTGAAGTTATATTAAATTTTGAGAGCTATAAAAAAGTATTGCTGTTCATAATAAAAGTTTCATTTTACTAAAATTATTAATTCAATATATTTTTATTTTATACTGTCTTTTTAAACAATAAATTAAGAATATTTTATTGACAAATTTTTATATGAATACATGAATTAAGATATAAACTTACTATATACTTTTAAAATTTTTCCATAGAAATAATTTAACTAAAATAATGGTTATATGTATATAACGGTTTAATTGTAATAATGGTTATATTAAAATAATGGTAATATTGGAATTAATTAAAATAATCTAAATAATCTTAATTAATTAAAATAACTAAAATAATGCTCTTAAAATATATTTTTTATAATATTTTACAACTGCATTTGTTTGTATTCTTATGAAAATTGTCAGAAATAGTAGTTTATTACTTTAAAAATAATATTTACAATTCATTATATATTAACTTACCTAGAACAAGAATAATTGATAAATAAGACAATGTAATATATTAACATATAATTTATCAGATTGCGGATTTCTATCGCTGAAAACATAATGTAAAAAGTAGAATAGAAAATTATTTTATTTTTTAAATATTTTAAATATTTTCAAATTTATCTTTGTTGAAGTTATTTTATATATGATAAAATTATACTTTCTCATATATTGTCAATATTATTTTTCTAAAAACATTACCAAATTTTATTTATTTTATACTTGTTTATGCAATTCTTAATTGAATAATTTATATAGCAATATTTTTAAAATAATTCTAATATTTATTATGAATATATATGTGCATGTAACTTATTATTGTTACTATGGTGACCTTTTTAACACTCATCATCTTCAAGATAATAAACGCGTCTGATTTACATTTGTTCAAATGAAGGTAATATACTCAAAAACAACAATTATATTATATATTTCCTAGTAAAATTTATATGTGATATAATATATAGATAAATATTATAAATTTATCATAGTAGAATTATCTTTTTATAATTTTGTATTATTAATAATACAGTATGTTCTGTATATAATTTTTATTTATTTTTGTCAAATATGAATAATTAACAACATATTTAGGTTAAATTTTTATATTTCTTTTATGTTAATATTAGAGATAGTGTCTTCTAAAATTGAATTTTTTAAAAAGTTCAATCTTATAAAATGAAATTAATGAAATATTATTTATGTAATAATGAAATATTTGAGATTGTAAAGCTGTAAACAATATATATATATTAGGTATGCATTTAGACAATTAGTAATTAGAAAGTGATGAGAAGGTAGGAGCAATCTAATAATAATTTTTAAGAATCAGAGGGTTATGTTATATAAAATTATTTATGAGTAAAATTATGTTATATATTTATATAATTATAATATGTTTATATTAATAATATATTATAGGAAAAGTTTGAAATGTTAAAATACAATGATTACAATATAATCTGTTTACTTTTTAACAGAAATTTACTAATTCATCAAAAGAGTATATAAAAAAATATAAAAATGAACAAAATAAAGCTATGCCACAATTTGTAAACTCTTTATCAAGTAATATAATTAATTTGAAAGATTTGGCAGATGGTACATGGTTATGGAGAAAAACTCAAAAGACTCAAATACATAAAAAATGTAGGAATAAAATGTTAAAGAGACAAAAGCAACAAAGTAAAATGATAGCAAAGAAAAAGGTAATATATGATTTTTATACCATTTAAATTGCAAAAGTTTGTCTTTATGTAAGAATATTTTAGACATGAAAGATATATATCATTTATAAAATGTAATGATACAAATATATATGTAAAATAAGTAATAATACTAGCAAAAACTCTGTATTTATCTATGAGTTATACAGAATAAATGAATTATATTTTATACTTTAAAAAAATTAATTTTATATTTTTTTAAAAGTTTAAAAATTTCAAAAATCTATACTATATAATAAAAATTTTATTATATAAATAAATTTTATTTTATAATAAAAAACACTCTTTTTTTGAGTCATTTTTTGTAACATTTTTGAATATATAAATATTTTTAAAAATGTAATTGATTTTTTTTAAGTATGTATAATATATATTTAAATTTATGTGGTACATATATACTTTTGACTCATTTTTATAGTTTTAAAAAAATTTATGATTTAGAGAATGAAAACGTCCATTTTTGAAAATAAACTAAATGTCAATATGTATTAGAATTTTAACAACATAGACGAGGTATACTATAGATTTGCCACCTTATGGAATATATTTTGAAATACCGATCGTGTAAAAGATGGAGGAATAAAGAACGTCTGGAGGTTTTGGAAATTTTGTTACGCACTCTAAGATTCAATTATTCAATCGTTGATTCAATAAGTTACGAAAGTTGATAAAATCAATGAGTTATAATATCAAACATTTGTAATATAATTTTTAGAATTAAAATTATACATTTTAATAATTCCAAATAAGCTATAGGAAAATGTATATATAAATTTTATATTGCGATTGTTTGCGATCGTTTGACAAAAAGATTCATTCGGTAATTTTTCAGGCGTTTTTTATATGTTGCAGAATCTTGTACAAAATATAGAAAAACATAATAAAAGTCAAAGGGTTACAGAACAAACATTAGTTAGTTATTGAACTTAAAAAATTTGACTATGAAAGCATTATGCAAATCTAAATCAGTGAATATTTCTTACAGGCAACGAAAAAAACATTTAATGCAATTTAATAAAGTGAAAATATAATATTATGGAATTATATTTACAGGTGTTTCAAATAATTGAAGCCGAAATTCCGAAATCAGTAGAGGAAAAAATAGATAATATATTGATTGAAACTAATAAGAAACAAATGAAACCTAAGCAAGAAGATCATAGTAAACCAATATATTTTAAAAATTATTGTATCATTGACAATGATTTAGATTATTATGATAATATCCACCTTAAAGAAGCAAGAAAACGTATTATTGGTAGATTACAAAAATTAGAAGAGTTAGTTTAACAAATTTTTAATTACTATGTTTTTTTTTATACACATTGATGATTTTTGATAAAAAAATTTTTATTTACAGTTTTAATAAACTAATAATGGAGTTAGAAATAGAAATTATTGACATTTATAAACAATTTCTTATAAGACCTTTGCCTGAAGAGTATCCATTAATAATACGCGCGCCTGTTCCATGGCATCAATATAAATTAACTGCAACTCATTTTATGCATTATAATCTATTTATTGGAAATGAAATATTGAGAAATATTCAAAGTTTATATTTTAATAAGTAAGTGTTGTAAATGTTATTAATAAGTAGTATATACTCTTAATGTAACAATAAAATATGTTATTTGTTAAAATATGAAACATTTTGTAAAAAAAATACTGATATCTAAAAGTTTTGTAAATAATTACGTGAGATTTTATACGTAATTGTAAAAGTTAAAAACAATGATAATTTAATAGTAAAACCTCATTTATATCGGAATATTTTTTATCTGAACGTTTTATTATCGGAATGTTATATTACCTGAACGATACATTATTTTATATATGTAGACTTTACGGTAAATATTTACTTCTATCAAAATAAAATTTCTTCACAATATTTCACAAATGATACAGTATAATGTCATCAAGACGGAAACGAATAATGTTATCAGTTGAAATAAAATGTAAAATTTTTAAGAGGTTGAAGAATGACGAGTATGCAACAAAATGTGTATTAGAAAAACTAGTGTTCTATTATCTAAAAATTTTATTATTCGAGTACATTTGTCTCTCATTTTCCGATAATAATAATCGAGGGTCTATTGTAATAGATGTTATTTATGGAATACTATTATATTATACATTACTATACATAAGTATAATGTGATATTGAACACAATTAATGTGTTCCTAATTCTGTTTTATATAACTAATTTTTATAATCTAAAAATTGATAGATAGTTATTGATAGATAGTCACAAATTTAATTCGTTGTGTTGAGATTTATTTGTGTAACTATCTATTATTTAAGGAGATAGTTTCTAATTGAAGTATAGAAAAATACGATAATTTTTCTAACAAATTTTACAAATCAATAATTTTTATTTAATTTGTATTTCTAGCGCATATAATGAAAAACAATAATAAAAGAAATTTACTTCTTGTCGACAAGATATTTGCGAACAAAATTCAGTTTGTTATGAAAAATTCATTAATTAGTAAAAATAAAATCAAATATGAAATTTGAAGAAAATCGATGTGCTAATTAATAATTAATAATCAACTTATTGATTAAAATTTTTTTCAAAGAACATGAAATTTGAGATATGTGCTAAGTAATAATTAATAATTGATAAAATTTATTGATTAGCATTCATTGCAATCATGAAATTCGAAAACTATTGTGTTCATATTCATTGTAAATATGCAATTCAACAATCAATGTATATTGGAATTATTTCTTTTAGATATCATGATGTAATGATAATCAAACTTCAAGATCTGGGAACTATTCCTATTTCAGCAAATGAAATAGACCCGAAAATGAATTTATTATGTAATAAAGCTGTAGATAGACTTATTAAACATTGGCTGGCCGAGATTGCTGAATTTTTCTTAGAGAAGAAATATGCTTGGTCTTGTTTTATTGGAAAACATTATAATGCATCTACAGCGCTAATAGAGAAATATTTTAGAAGCGTAAATACTCTTTTATCTAGACAATTACGAATCATGATAATGAAAACGCTGAATAATTTTAGAGATTTTTTTATGGAATATAGCAATGGAAATTATTTTAAAGGTGATTACAAGGATCTTATGTTTTACAAGTAAGTGACTTGCAAGGGAAATTCGATAAAAATGGGTAAATTTCAAAAAATTTAAAACCTTGTACAAATATAGTTTATATAATATTAATAACGGAACAATTTTTCTTATTAAAATAATTCTAGAGATGAAAATGCCTCTCCAAAGGAATCTTGATTTTTCATATTATTGTGAATAATATGTATATAAAATTGTATAAAAGCAGATTGGACAAAGTTAGGAGATTTCCTGAGTCAGCATCTCAGCTTGTTCGTCAGAGCTATTTGATGTTCCTATTTTTCTATATGTAATTTTCAAATGATTCAACAGATGCATATCCATTGTAACACTATAAATGCATTTAACGTGCATGGCTCTGATATTTATAATAAAATTCTATTCTTTAAGATAGAGGAAAAAAATTGTATTGTCATACAGTTTATTAGTGTAAAGTATTCTTTTTTTAATTTTAAAATTTTTTCAATTTAGTATAACTTAGATCATAGATACAACTTTTAATTTAACTTTTTTTTTTTATATATTATACAGTTTCATAAATATTTACAATAATGTGAAAAGTTAAGATTTTTGGTGGGGAGAGGAGGGAAAGATTTGATTGTTTTTCAGCAAGAAAAAGGAATTCCTCCGTGATTAATATCACATGAACTACATGTATACGAAGTTCAAATTTTTTTGAATTTTCCAATCGTTAAACTTTCCTTGTTAGTAATTTAAATGTTTCTATGCATAATATTCATTAAAATTGCATTTCAGAACCCCCTTTATAACAGTAACAGTACAACCAATACTTGGTACAGATAAATTACATTGTAAACCGAATATTTTAGAAGTACGTGCAATTATTTCACAATGTTTTGATAAAATTATTGGAATTGGAACAATGATTCCAAAAATTGAAACTATTTTATTTCCTGAATTGGAGAAGCAGGAGTTTTTATTCTCTATATCGCGATACGAAGAATCGGTAAACGAATTGTTATAAATTTTAATGTTTTTACCCGTTTATTACTGAGCATTTATATTTCTTAGAATATAAATAATTCATGTGTATTATTTCAGTTAATTAATTAATTTAATTTAATTTATAATTATCTATAATTTTTCTACAAAGAAATAGCTGTATCTCATTGTATTGTTTAATCAAAATAATATGTATACATTTATCTTACATTATACCATATTATATTTAAAGCAGAAATGAAGAGGAGGTTTGATGTTTCAATGTCTGTTGACCTAAAATTTGAGAAAATTGAAAAATATTCAATAAAAACATTTATTTTTATTATTTGTTTTTTAATGATGGTTTATGATTTATTGTTTTATGATCTGTTTTATATTTTACTACTTTTATTCTCATTTATGAATAAATAAATATCACAGGTTTTAAGCATAATTACTGATGTACTGAATGTTGTCAGTGCTCATATAAAAGGTCCACAAATTTATTTAAAATGTTATCAAGATTTGTTGTATGTAGTCGATGGTCGAGCTAAACAAAATTTAGACCAATTTTTTATCATCGAACCCATGCCATATTTGCATGAATTTGAACAAAAAATAAAAGGCTACGATCAGCTGAGAAAAGAAATTTTAGTGTTTCGTAACAAGGTAAACGTATATAATATTTTGCAAGGATATGTTGAGCTTATGTATATTTCGTTCTAGATTCCTCTGAACTTGATAGAAATCGATTGTACTACTCTAAATAACACTTTAAGGCAGATTCTTTACGATCTTCGTACTGAAATTTGTGATTTCTTTGCAAACGAGTTACGAACCAACAATCGAGATTTGTGCTCCAATTTTGATACAATAGCAGAGAATATCTCGAAAATGCCTGAAAAAACGCAAGATGTCGTCGAACTGTACAATTATTTGTGCGAAAGTCGAGATATCACCATGTTCAACTTAAAAAGAAAATTATTACGTTCTATAGAATTGATTTTATTCCTTTTTAATTATCAATCACCCACGGACGACGACATTCACTTAAATACTCGCGTCATCACATGGCCGAAGGAAATGGAAACCGTGATGGATCTAGCGAACACAAGATTAAACATGAGAAAAGAATATCTTGAAGAAGTATTACGTATAAGAATGGACAATTTTGAACAAAGGATACATAATATGCGACTAGCAATCGATCAATTTAAAAAAAAGGATCCACCAATATTAACTATGGAGGAGATGGAAAATGCGGTATTGCAAGTTGAACAGCTTTCTACAGGTATGGAAGAGATTAGGAAAGAAGTTGAGGAGATCAATGAGGAAGAAGGACTTCTAGACATGGAGTTAAGTCCCTATTTAGTAATTCCCATGATGTCTACGACAGTTAGTGCACTCGATACTCTTTGGCACACAGTATTAGGCTTTCATAAGAATTATGACAAATGGCATAATGGTCCATTTATCGATCTCGATGCCGAGGAAATTAAGGACGAAACTGACAACATCTGGCGCACGTTATATAGATTAACACGCGTTCTTGTCGACATTCCAGGTGCACGGAAAATCACCGAAATGGTTCGCGCGAAGGTGGACAAATTCAAGCAATACATTCCCCTTTTACAAATTATTTGTACTCCTGGATTACAAGACCGACATTGGAAACAGATTAGCAAAGTAGTAAACGTGGATATAACAGTAACGCCTAAGAGTTGTCTGGCTGATATGATAGAGTTGGGATTGTTACTTCATATAGTTAAACTCGAAGAGATATCGTCTGCTGCTGTGAAAGAGCACGCGCTTCAACAAAGCTTGCAGAGGATGAAGGAAGACTGGGCAGACATTAAATTTCAATTTGTACTATATCGCGAAACCGGTGTTCATATATTAACCGCTATAGACGATATTCATCAGTTGTTGGACGATCATATTTTGAAAGCACAGACAATGAGAAGTTCTCCATTTATAAAAGCTTTCGAAGAGGAAATGCAAGTTTGGGAGAANAGCTTGCAGAGGATGAAGGAAGACTGGGCAGACATTAAATTTCAATTTGTACTATATCGCGAAACCGGTGTTCATATATTAACCGCTATAGACGATATTCATCAGTTGTTGGACGATCATATTTTGAAAGCACAGACAATGAGAAGTTCTCCATTTATAAAAGCTTTCGAAGAGGAAATGCAAGTTTGGGAGAATAAATTACTGCAAATGCAGGATATCATTGATCAATGGCTAATGTGTCAAGCAACCTGGATGTATTTGGAGCCGATATTTAGCAGCGAAGATATAATGCGTCAAATGCCGACCGAAGCGAAACATTTCAGGAGGATGGACAAGATTTGGCGTAAAATCATGGTGTACGCTGTCCAAAATAGTCAGGTACTCGATGCTACCGGTATGCCAAATATATTGCAGGAGTTAACGCTATGCAACACGTTGCTGGAAGAAATACAGAAAGGATTAAACGAATACTTGGAGAAGAAACGTTTATTCTTTCCAAGGTTTTTCTTCTTGTCGAATGACGAACTGTTAGAAATACTCTCGGAAACTAAAGATCCGCAGAGAGTACAGCCACACTTGAGGAAATGCTTTGAAGGTATCAGCAAATTGCGATTCACCAAAGAGGAGGAGATTATTGGAATGTTATCGGACGAAGAAGAATACGTTCCGCTAAGTGGAAAGATTTATCCAGCAGATGCAAAAGGCATGGTTGAGAAATGGTTGTCTCAAGTTGAGGAACTTATGAGAGCTTCCCTTCGAGACATAGCCGAAGAAAGTATCGTCGCGTATTTCATCACCGTTAGAGAAGAATGGATATTCTCCTGGCCTGGTCAGATCGTTATTTGCTGCAGTCAGATACATTGGACTAGCGAAGTTTGCGAGTCGTTCGAAGATTATTCTACTGCTGCTTATTTACAGACATGCAACAGTCAAATAGAAAATACGGTTACATTAGTAAGAGGGAGGTTGAACCCGGGTGCGAGGATAACAATAAATGCTTTGATCGTGATAGACGTCCATGCACGAGATGTAGTACGTTTGCTCGTTGATAAACAAGTGAGTAACATCATGGACTTTGATTGGATATCACAACTGAGGTATTATTGGTTGGACGATAGTATTATCGTCTCGATAGTCACGACCACTGTAGCGTATGCCTTTGAGTACCTTGGGAACACATCAAGACTTGTCATAACACCATTAACTGATCGATGCTACAGAACTTTAATGAGCGCGTTGAAATTAAATCTTGGTGGTGCACCTGAAGGTCCGGCAGGTACTGGTAAAACAGAAACAGGGAAAGATCTTGCAAAAGCTGTGGCTAA
>NIPQ01092562.1:0-17979 GCA_002806875.1 Lepidotrigona ventralis hoosana
GTGTTCAATGTATGAAATATTTTCCCCCAAATGGCCGTAGTGATAGACGAAGATAAAAAAGGTTTGATAAGGTAGCCAACAAATGGCGAATGTCATAACTATTATAATGAACATCGTCACCACCTGTAAGAAAAATAATTTTGTCAATCGTTTATAATTTTTTTCAAATTTATTGTCAAATTTAAACTTAAAATTAAAAACACACAACACAGAAATATATAAAATATATAAAATGGGACATTTATTATAATATATAACAGCAACAACAAATTTCTACTTAGATTTCATTTCTTTAATTAAGTTTATAGAAGTTTGAAAATCCATAAAAATCTACTGTTTATTTATTACACATATACATGATACATTACATATACATGATACATATATAAACAGAATAATAAATACATATAAGTAAATATATAATATAATACTATAATAAATAAATAATATAAGAAATAAATATATATAATATAATAAATAAATACATAATAAATATAAATAAATAAAAATATATTATAAATATAGATAAAAATATAAATAAAAATATAGATAAAAATATAAATAAAAATATATTATAAATATAGAAACATTTTTTCGCTACGAATAATAATAGCGATGTAAATCCAGATGTCAAAATTAGGCGAGACATCCTGTATGTGACAATAATTTCAGCAGCATTACCTAGAANAACGATCACTTTAAAAAGCTTTCTGTTCAAAGCTGACTTTATGAAACTAACTAAACTGACCCCCGTCGGATTGAAGGTATGTCTTCAAGATTAGAATTCCATTGCACGTTACATACAAGTACTACAGATCAAATTATCGCCATACGAGAAACAGTATTACAAGAATGTAAAGCCTAATCAATGGAATTTCCTTTCTCTCTAAAAGTCTCGCTTGGAAGAATTTCAACTGAAAGAATTAATTAATTAAATTTGAGGCCATCAGGTACAAATTTTCTACCTTTACTGAATCTAGAGGGATGTAAATATAAATGTAATAATAATGCAACGTATTTCAGACGTTAGATATAATATTCCCCCATAACTGCAGATTCCTCTAATTTTAAATAAACAAGTGTTGAAAATGTAAAGTTCAATTGTGGAATACACGTTTATTATATTTGTTAATGTAGAGAACATTTGCTTGTTTATTCACTTATTATTTCTCGTTGTCTTCATTGGAAAGGAATTATCTCTATAAAAAATTGAAGTAGAGAGTTCATTCTAATTCAGAGGGTCTAAAGTAAAGCAACTTTTACTGAATTGCTGACAGAAACTGAGAAAGTTTGCATAACCCGGATATAAGGCATCGGAAATGTGGATTTTTCTCTTTTTCACAAAACAATTTCAACCAAATGAAATAAATCTGATGTCACGCTAATAATTGAAACAGTAGTATTTTAATTGCGTTCTAATTAATAAATTACATCACTTGTAGGATAATAATTATTTTTTTTTGAAACAGTAGTATTTTAATTGCGTTCTAATTAATAAATTACATCACTTGTAGGATAATAATTATTTTTTTTTTTTTTCGATTAAAATATCTTTAATTGCAAATAACGATTGTGAGTGATGGAAAATATATTTCGTTGCCAATTATCACTATTAACGGGGAAGTTTTGCTTATTTTCAATAATCAGAATATAATTCTAGTTATATAGGGCACTGAAAAACTGAAAGGTTTGAAAGAAACCATCGACTTGTTCGTCTCTTCAATCTTTTTTATTTTCTCACACATAACACTGAAAAAAAATCCATCTAATTATATTTCCAAATAAAATAATAAAAAATTTAAAAAAAAAAACAAGTTACTTTTTTTTAATGTCATTTAGTCTCTCAGTGACCTACATGAACATATGTTTGCCATGTTTTATTACGAAGATCTTTCCAAAGAGAGTATGGGCCGTGATTCAATCCTTTTTTTTATTTTTTTTTTTTTTCTTGAAAAATGACTTTAGCATGTTGACTGCGGATTAGAACGCTGACAGAAATATTGAAAGATACTGCGGATGATAGAAAATTTCTACTCCTGAATTTCAATGCTTTCCCCCAACTTTCATCTCGGAACGTGATTTGGGTTCTATTTAAATCACAGTTCTATTTGTTAAAGTCCCATTAATTCTCATATTGATATTCCATCTGCAATCAGATCGCGTATTGCTATTAAGAGGAAATCCTGCATTCTTTAGCAAGTGGAATATTTCACATTACTGATTCAATTCACATTACTGTTTCAGTTTCAAATAGAATATCCTAATGCTTCTGAAATGCCTTGGAAATCTCGATGATTTTGGTTAGTGCGATAAATCCTGAAAACTCGATGTTTAATCAATTTACATTTCGAATACTCCAATGCAAACAGTATCATTGATTAACACAAAGTATTAACAATAACAAGGAATGTTCTTTATTTTGTTCAGCTTTATATTTTAGATTTATATTGTAACGATAGTAACAATACAAGGACTAATAGATGTTTAAAAATCATTTCTCAAGAGGTTTAGATATAAACTCTAGAAGGACTAAGCTTAAAGTGCAACAATGAACTTGGCCCTGCAGCCTCTAATATCGAAATGTATCATTCATTTTATTCTGAAATGTTTTTTTTTTTTTTATAATACGTAGCAGCAAAGTGAGAACACTTCTCTTCTCGAAAAATGCTACAAATCGTCATAATATGTAAAAACATTGGACAATTTTTTTCACAACTGAATTTATAATAGATACGAAGATTGAACTTTCAATTCCTTTACAATAATTTCCTAATGAGATTTAATTGGACGATGAAAATTCAAGAAATCATACATTTGTTTTCGTCTGATATTAAAGTCAATAAAATGGCAAAAAAAAAAAAAATTGTACATCAAATTTTAGGGGAAAGGGAGTTTCCAGCTCTGAAAAGAATCATTTAATGTTCTTACTATGATATTCTCGATAAAGAGTGTTTCACTTTTCCACCTGCTGCGTGATGTAAAAATATCTCACCCGTTCGAGTATAAAATGAATGGTTCATTTTGAAAGCAGAGGCTTTGAACTTTAAAATGAACAAGTTTGTTGCTGTACGATTTTGTTCTGCGAAATTGTAACCATTTAAAATATTGATGTTTAGTATTCAAATTATTATTAATGCGAGCAAACGTGCAAAAAAGAAAAGAGAATAAATTTCACTTTAAAATGGAAAGACGTTATTTTTGGGAATAAAAAATATATGCGCATATAATATAAAATTCAGATTCAATAAATTGCTGCATATAAAATAGCCAACAGGTATGAAACACAGTAAAAGAAAAGCAAAAACGGTATAGGATTATATTTCGATGTATTGATATAAAGAAGATAGATGATAAAAATAAATAAAGCTATTTTGGAAAATAATTTATTATAATCAAGTCAGCCATTATTAAAACAGCGAAGATATAAAGTTCGCGTTGTGCGTAAATATTTATTAAATAAATATATATATATATATATATATATATATATATATATATATATATATGGTGCTTTAAAATAAAATTCGCAAATATTTACTTTCCTTATTAATATTTACTTTCCTTATAAATCTCATTAGTGAGAGCTGAAGATGGATTGAATAAAAACATGCACACACAAACACAACTGCTCAACAGAGTATTATATTGATGATATTATTTATGTGAATTATTTTCTGTATAATGTCAAACCGTTTTTATAATATCAGAATGAATATTCAATATTGACATTCAATTAAAATTTATCTTTAATAAAATCTAAAATATTAGTATTATTATCAAATAAACTATTTTTTTAGAAATCTTAGCTCTATAAATTACATTTTTTTTCTTTTTCTAATTCAGAATGAAATTATTCGATTAAAATTTATCTTTAATAAAATCTAGTATTATTATCAAATAAACTATTTTTTTAGTTTATTTGATAATAATCTTAGTTCTATAAATTACATTTTTTTTTTCTAGGTTTCTCTTATTTCACTTTATTATATTAGAATATTTATCATTCCGAATCGAATGGAAATATTCAACATCAGATGGCACAGCGTGACTAGCAATAAGTATTATCTAGGATCGAGCATGATGTATATCGGTGACAAAGATTGCATTTCAATTTCCTACAAAACAAATAGATGAAAACTTGTTCGCCTTTCTCGAGGGCTTTTCGAGTATTTACAGATAATAACAGGCTACGTCTGGTCTGACGTTGCAACACGATTATCATTTAAAAAACAAAGATTCAAAGATAATAACAGTTACTTTAAATATTTCTGAATTTTCTGAAGAGTCGAAATCATCGTGCAAAAATTAATTTTCATTTAGAGAAAGGCAGTCATGAATAAATCTCGATGCAATTTCATAGAAAACTAAACGATCGAAATGTATCGATTATTAATTGTCCGGAACTATGAATAACCATTAGGAGGAATTAAAATTATTTTTGATTATTAGAAACTGTTATCGTTGACAAAAATTTACTTATCTTAAAAGATCTTTTCGATTACACTCATTACTATGTTATCAATCGCTATTAATACTGGTAGTAGATCATTGACAACATTAAAAAAAAAACGAACTATACAAGACACTTAGATCATTGGTCGTTTTTTATATTACATAAAAATTTGATATTTTGATATTATACTGTGAAAATTGATTTTTTTCATTTAAACGGTGATGGTGGACATGTTAAAATAAGATAAAAGATAAAATAAAATTGAGATTAAAATAAGAGAAGAATAAGTAGAAAAAAAAGAAAGAAATATTCTGTACATTACTGTTCTCACCTTTCGTTTAGATTGTATTGACTTATTTTGAGAATCCGTTTCCTCTCCTATGGATTTTGAATTCCAGAGTTTTCGGCCCATTATCGTATAGCATATTATCATTGTCATCATAGGAATTAAATACGTGACGCTCAAAAATAGGATGTTATAACTGTAACAAAATAAAGGATTCATTAAAAATATTAAAATAATTTTATATTGTTTATATTATATGTATAGCATATTATCATTGTCATCATAGGAATTAAATACGTGACGCTCAAAAATAGGATGTTATAACTGTAACAAAATAAAGGATTCATTAAAAATATTAAAATAATTTTATATTGTTTATATTATACAAATTAAATATAGTATCTATGTTCTGCGATTAAAGATTTAAGCTTGTCATTTGGAATTATAAAAGGTTTTTAAACATATCAATATTTACCTATTTGTTGAAATAAATGTTTGTTCTTTGGACGAGAAGAATTAAGTATAAGATAGGACAGGATATTCTTATTTATATTATCATAGTAAGACTTCGATCAACGCTGATTCGATGTAACGCGTTTTCTTTTCCGAATTAAAAATTTAAAAATATTCTAAATATTCCACGAATCGATATAACACACTACATTAATTATTCTTTCCTATTGGATGTATAATTAATTTCAAATGTATGAAAAACTTAACTTTCTCGAAAATAAAATCTTAAACGAAAAAATTTTATTCTTTCTTTTTTTATTTTTATTTTTTTTATGTAGATTGCACGTTCCATGTTGACACGCCCGGTATATTCGTGGAAAATTGCCCTCGATAAATTCTGTGATTTATTTTTCTCAGAAACAAAGCGACTCGATTCTGTGCTACATTTTTAATTTTCATAGGTAGAATAAAATGCTTAGAATTAATTTAATTCAAGTGTACTTTAAGAATTAGTCAAAGTTGATTCTCTCGAAAAATTTTATCCCATATTTTCGATCAATTTTTTCCGGTTCTATTCAATTTTTACCACGGAAATCAAACACATACTCTGTGTTTGAGATTTTTTCGCATGTTTTGCAGTAAGCAATAATTGGAAACGTGATATAAATTCAGTACCTCCAAAATCAATTAAAAGCAGCGCATAACAGTTACATCCACGGAAATCAAACACATACTCTGTGTTTGAGATTTTTTCGCATGTTTTGCAGTAAGCAATAATTGGAAACGTGATATAAATTCAGTACCTCCAAAATCAATTAAAAGCAGCGCATAACAGTTACATAGATAAAATTCAAATATCCGAAAAAAAATCCATAACATTGATAGGAAACGTTTCAATATTTCACGTCGATATCACCGAAATTTTATCATTTTCTCACAATAGCTGAATGCGAGCGAGTGAAAAAAAATGATAAAATTCAAATATCCGAAAAAAAATCCATAACATTGATAGGAAACGTTTCAATATTTCACGTCGATATCACCGAAATTTTATCATTTTCTCACAATAGCTGAATGCGAGCGAGTGAAAAAAAAAATGTTCGATTGGTTCCTTTTCAACACTCAGTTAGTTCAGTTGTATTCTTGCTTTTCTGCATTCCCTGATTAATTTCCTCCATTCAGTTTTAGTTTTCTATTCGTGAAATTCGAATAATTTAAAAAAAAATGTTCGATTGGTTCCTTTTCAACACTCAGTTAGTTCAGTTGTATTCTTGCTTTTCTGCATTCCCTGATTAATTTCCTCCATTCAGTTTTAGTTTTCTATTCGTGAAATTCGAATAATTACGTTCGAACAATTCCGTCTGATTTCAATATCACCGGACGAATCCGGCGAATCCATGTTTCTGAAATATATAATTAAAGGAGCAGAATTTCAGTTCAAAAATTTCTTTCGGACACTTTATATATTTCACATGCATTTTGTACAATAATTTCGTGTTTTAATGTTTCCCACAAAACGCGTTAAAAGTCGCACGTTTGGACGTTATGCGATCAAAACGATTTTGAGTAATTTTATAATCCTTATTTATTCAAATTGGTTAGCTGGAAATTAATTTATTATAAATCACGCAAATTGGACACCTGCACGGGTTAACGAGGGCTTTATTACATAAATCCGAGAGGAAGAAAAGAGTGAAACGCGATTTGTTCACTAATTACTGCACATGACTCAGTTACTAATTGACTAATTGAACGTTTCTAAATAAAATGGGACTTTCTTGGAAAAATCGTGCTTCGAAATATTTAGTTTCAATGTTTTATCCTACTAATGAAACAGTGTTGAATTGAAAGTTCAAGTGTTAATGATGAACGAAATGACGACAAAATATGTATTAACTTTTCTCTGGGTAAAGAATGATGTAATAATAAAAAATATTGGAAAGCGAAGGAAGTTATAAGAAAATTATTTTGTACTCCATTTATACAAAAATACATATTAACTACAATACTTCAGTTTAAACAGTTTCGATTTAAATTTTGTAAATTACTGGCTGCAATTAATATAAATTCATATTCGAACATATATTTTAACAATGTTTAATTATTTTCAATAATTTTCTGCATTTTTTTTTTTTTCTAAAAGACTTTTATAGTTTTTATAGATTCAGAGACAATCTTATAGTAAGTTAACATTTAATTAACATTTAATTAACATTTACTATGACATTTATAAATATGATAAGATTCACTGATAATCTTATAGGAAATTAACATTTAATTAACATTTAATTAACATTTAATTAACATTTACTATGACATTTATAAATATGATAAGGTTCAGAAATAATCTTATAGTAAATTAACATTTAATTAACATTTAATTAACATTTATTATTACATTTATATTATTTATTACATTTATATTATTTATTTGATTTAAAATTGGCTGTGCGTGATCAACGATCAAACAGCAGTTGTATTCTGTTGATGATCGTTTATTGATCGCATATGAAGATTTAGCATCTTCATCTCCATGTCACGCATTGAAGTGGCCTGGAGATGATTTAAAATTGGCTGTGCGTGATCAACGATCAAACAGCAGTTGTATTCTGTTGATGATCGTTTATTGATCGCATATGAAGATTTAGCATCTTCATCTCCATGTCACGCATTGAAGTGGCCTGGAGATGACCTGAGAATCAAATAAATGTTTGTGTTTTAGTTAATCATACTTTTATTCCGTGACATTAGGAACAAAAATGTTTCATTGTTTATTCCTAACTATCGTTTGATGAATTTCTTAATTATAATATTATAAATTTAATAAATTTCTTAAGCATCTAAAACAGAAAATATAGAGAATGTAAAAGTATATATAGTATATTCAAAGTAGGGAATTATATTAATATTTATAAANCTTCAGTTTAAACAGTTTCGATTTAAATTTTGTAAATTACTGGCTGCAATTAATATAAATTCATATTCGAACATATATTTTAACAATGTTTAATTATTTTCAATAATTTTCTGCATTTTTTTTTTTTCTATCCATATCATTCTAAAAGACTTTTATAGTTTTTTTTAAAGCGGAACTATGTATTTTTCTACAGGTGGATATGTAACCTGTTCCATGACCAATTCATCGATCTGTCACATGTGAGACACTTTGAAACATTGAGGAAGGTACAACTTCCTTTCAGAATAAACGTGTATTGACCATGCGAGATCACCTTTCAAATGTAAAAAGTAAGATAATAATTTCTTGCAAGACGATCGAATGGACGATCTTGAATAATCTTGAAACACCAACACATGTAGGTTGATCAATTCGTCATGGAACGAGCTATATATTTATTTCAAAAAAATACAAAGTTTCGTTGAAAAGAAAACCAAAGTAGTTTTTCTCGAAACAAAGTAAGTTTTACTTGAATCTTTTTTTTTTAACGAATAATTCAGGAGATAATCAAAGAGATAATGCTTTTGTAGCTTTAGACAATCAAGAATGACCGATTGTACTTCCATTTGCAAAGGCAGAGAATGGTCAGCTTGAAGTGGTCCTTTTTGGATCAACCAACCAGTTTCTTCTGGTCCTCGAAGGCCCTTGAATGGGACGTCAAGTAGAGTATTGTTGAACAGAAAATGCTTGTAATGCCGTTGATACGTTTTTATTTGGAAGGAATCGGTTACAACTCTTGCATTACTTCTACACTGGCGAAGTATTTCTTTCATTGTCAGCTTGATAAATCGAATCGAGTAGTAACAACGAGTAGTAACACTTGCGCGAGTACAGCGAACTGTGCAAAGCAAATAAGAAATATCGCGATGCAATTGTTAAATGTATTACACTCCGAAGTTATACTGTTCGAAGTAAATAAAAATACCTACATGAGATACTCGATCCATTGAGATTCAACGTAACATTTTCGATACATTACAATTGCAGTGTAGTCAAAAACTACTGAAACAAAATTGCAGAAATCCGCTTAATATTCTTTCATTCGCTAGACGTTGCAACTTCGCGAAATTTTAAAGAACTGAAGATATTGTAATAAATGTCAATACATTTGTAACAAGAGTATCTTCTCGTCTGAAATATACATTCCTGAACGATGGCTTGCTTTTTGAAAAAGTAGACAACTTTGAAGTTTTCTATCCCGATTTCGAGAGCGAGCGAGAAACATTAAGTTCATCTTATTGACAAGATGATATTGTAAGATAAGAAAAAAGAGTTTTCACGTGTCCCATTCGAGGAAACTGATCTCAATATAAATATGTCGTCGTCGTCGAACACACTTTTCCATGTTGAATTTTGAATTTAACTAAGATTATACTGCACCTTCTCTGTGAACGATGCAATTTTTGTGTCTGTCGATTTTATAAAGAAAGTATCGCTAGTGGTCCATATTGTATCTTTATCATATGTGAAATCAGCTTACAATTAGTAAGAATGGTTTGAGATGAAGCTTGTTTATTCTATCAGGTTCTTCAAATTGGTGTCTTAAGATTCATGTAACTTATGAGGGAAAATTTTATAATAATGATATATTTTAAATATTATATTATATCACATATTTTATTCAGTCATTCCTGTGTCTCATGTGAAGGAAAATAAGCTGTCATGTCTGTATTATTAAAGACAAAAGAAACTAATTCTAGACAGCTGTAAAAAGATTACAAGAAATATGTTAAAAAAAGAAGATAGATTATTATCAAACAACAATGATTATTAAATATCATTATATATAAATAATAATATTAATATATATAATAATTATATAATAATAATAATAATTATATATAATATAATTATCAATTATTATATAATTATTATTATTATTATATATAATATAATTATTAATTATTACATAATAATAATATTATTATAATATTATTATATATAATATAATTATTAATTATTACATAATAATAATATTATTATAATATTATTATATATAATAATTATTAAATAATAATTATTATACATAAATAGATAGATTATAAATAATTATATATATTACATGTAGATAGGTAATAGATTATTATTAAATAGCAATAATATAATATATTATAATAATCATCAAAAAATAATCTATCTTATGTTTTTAACACATTTTTCATAACTGTTTACAATTATTTACAATTAATTCCTTTTGTTAAATCGTATCATTATACTGCTCCTATGCATAATTGTTTCTTTCGGCAGTGATTTATCCAATTTCTTTTATTAGTTTTTTATAAAATACATTTAATATTCTTAATAGCGGTAGCTTTAGTACTACGTAATGAAGCAATAGCTTCATTAACACTCAAATCACCAAGCTGAATCACTTTTGATTCATGCAGGATCCTGTATTTATTGTAAATGAATTATTACAAATTCCTCATTTTTTTTTCTTTCTTTAACCATCATTAGATGATATTTAGTATCTACAATACTCGGTCGAAAAACTGATTATTATTCCGGATTATTTAAGAGTCGATATTAGAAAAGTTAAGAATTCAGTCGAGATAGTTATCGCGAGGAAGTTCTGCAATGCCGATAAATACACGTAGCTCAAGGTATTCGGTGAATTTAATTATCAATGAATTTCATTTTCAAGGAGTGCTCGATGATAGACATTTGTTAACTTGTTGCAAGCGTTGTTTAACAAGTGGCTAACAAGTTGTTAACAAGCGGTTATGAATAGTTAACATTTATAACAAAAGATTTAATTCTGAGAGCAATTCTATTATGTAAACTACTCGTATACTCTTGGAAATATAATTTTGAAAATATAATTTCGTGTAGGATATTATAGTGAATTTATTCGAGATAAAGTTGTAATAAATTTATTATGGAACGTGTACTTACTAATATTCCATTCTGCTGTCCAAATAACTTCTATCCAGCCATTGAATGTAACATAAAATCCTAGTTTTACCCAAATACCTGTAATTAATCAATAAATTGGTTATATTTGTTAATCAGTAATTAATCAGTAAATGTTTTTGTACTAATAAGAAAATACATGTAATTTCACAAAATTGTGTTATTTAAAAAAAAATATGGAAGTATATGAAAAATTGTTCGTTTGAAATACCAGAATTTGAATTAAGCTGTTAATTTTTATAACTATTTTATAACTACTATTATATTATATTATATTATAACTATTTTATAACTACTATTATATTATAACTATTTTATAACTACTATTATATTATAACTATTATAAAAATTATATTATATTATATTATATTATATTATATATATATATTATATATATTATATTATATTATAACTATTATAAATTTGATATTAAATCACACTTTTATAATAATATGCTTATTTTTATATTTCTATATCAATAAAATATATCTGATAGATATAATTTTACAAAACTGTATTATTTCAAAAGAAGAAAAAAAAAAGAAAATGTAGAAGTGTATGGAAAATTAATTCATTTGATACGAAATACCAGGGTTCAAATGCTGTTAACTTTTGTAACTAATGTAACTGATGTGTAACTAATGTAAAAATTATTGAAATTTCTTTTAAATCATTTATTTTCCGCTTTATATGTGAATATTTTAATTCTGTTGTAACAATTCAATTTTAACAGTATTTTGCATTTGTTCTGGAAGATCATGTACATACATTTGAAAAGACATTTTATTTTGTTTTATTAAAAGTATTTAAAGAATTGAAAGCTATAGATGGTTCAGATATATAAAGCTCTACTACTAGAAAAACTCTGACTAACCATGAACTATATACAATACAACCAAAAAGTAAATTTAAAAAGCTATTACATTGGATGCTTTCAACTTTTTCAATCTTTTCCTAAAACTATTATGATGCCAAAAAAACAATTATGATGCCTAGGAAAAATATATTTTCCTCTCTTAAAATTTCAAATATTTTCTATATAGAGTGAGTTAAGAGAAACAGAGTAGTTAAACCCATCATATAAAAAATACTACAAATACTGATTTTATATAATAGTGTCAATATTTATAAATTAAATTAAATTAAATTAAGTAAGTAAATTAGTAAATAGAAACAAATAATTGTAGTAAAGTTATATTATTTGAATGAGCACGTGTAACTGAAGAAATCTTCTCCAATGTTATTCAATTGGCATTATACATTTTTAATTTAGGTAGAATTGTATTTGATACCAATCGTCAGCTATAATTTATAATAATTTAAATGTCATAATAAAATAATCTAGAAATAATCTAAAAATAATATTATTGCGTGAAATAATAAAATCATTAATTTGAGAAATTATTTCATTTGCATTGAATTAATGCTCAAAATCCTCACACATTGTCAGTAAGATCCAATTATTTCTTCATTCATTTATGAAGTGAATATAACGCAACATGTACAATTTTATTTGATGTTCCCCTCTTCTATAACATATTCAAAATTTAACAAACTTTGACTTTAAATCCCTCTTCTCAGACAATTATCCAAATTTTAATACTGATATGGCACACAGTTATGACAACTGTCTTATTAAAAATATCAACAATTTTTCATTGCTGTTGATTCAACTAAGCTCTTCGCTAGAAAAGAATTAAATTTACTGCAGTGATAATACTGATTGTATTCGTAGATATTGTTCTTCTCACTTCGACAGATCTCTTGATTGCAATACTAGTTTCGTGAGATTTTCTCGATTAAATTTAATTAAACTAAGAGCAATAGAATCATGAGTAACAGAAAGGAGAAAGATGGATTGAAGGGACTATCGCGATTGAAGCCAACAACTTTTTTGTCATAAATAAAAACCAGATCGATCTTCCTTCTCTCTCTTTCTCTCTTTCTCAAGCGTGCTATTAACGACAGAAATAAGTGTTCACGGTATTTCAGGTTGTTACTTCCTTTCGGCTTATTGGTTTCTTTAGTGGGTTGCAGGCAAGTGTAAGTAACATAACTTGAATTAAGCCAAGGAGGAACAGCCTTCCGTGTTCACGAGCGAAACGCCGTATATTAATTTTCGTAGATATTATCTTCTGAAGTTCTTAACGCCAATCCCCCGCCAAGATATTTCCTTGTATTTCACACAATAAAGAGCATAACTGTTGCCACTGAAGATGAAAAATTGTCGACTGTGTCCGTATTCCCTCCATCGTTTTGTTATCCGGATAATTGAAGAGATAAACATAATTCTAGCATAGTTCTATGTAGTTATAAATTTTGCACGTTAATGAGCTCCTTTGGAAAGTCGAAATCTCTCGGTGAGATGTAAAGCGAATGTTTCATCCCTTTCAACTAAATTACGCAGTGCAAGCTACGAGAAAACTTTGTAAACTGTTGCGAAAAACATGATCCTGTTGAAACTTTTAGTCAACCTGCAGGCGTTTTCACCTAATCGCAGGCGAATCAGATCTCGGAGACGATCTCATTCCTTTGTATAATGAAGACTAAAAAAAAAAAAGAAACGGCCGCGTGAGTATTGTGTTACGCTTCTTATTGTTCAATCATTTACTATAACAAGTTGAATTCATTCAATTCAGGAATAATAACAATTATTTTAAGTCGACTAGGTGATTTGAGATTATTAATAATTATTTCGTTACTGAGGATATTTGAGAGATGAAACTTAAATTATTTATAAAATAAATAAATTAGTAATAATTATGTTGTTAATTATAGCTTTTACAAAAAGTGCTCGATTTCTTTTCTTTGTATGATTAATAATAGCAATAACAATAGCCCCTACTTCAGTTTCATCTTTTAAGTTCATTCTTCAACTTTAGTAACTGCAGGAATTTATTTAATAACTTGATACGGTAACATATTGGAATTTAAACTATAAAAATTATATTTCATTTACTTCTAGAATAACAATGCTTTCTTCAGGATTAATGGCGAATTTTGAAATAGATTTTTAAAAAATTATTGCATTTTCAACTTTGAGCCAACTAGGTTTTATGTTAAGAATTTTATCATCACATTTATTTATTCATGCTTTAATGAAGTCAATAATATTTGTATGTGTAGGAAGATTTATTCATTATATAAAAGGAATTCAGAATTTTCGATATAAGAAGGTTTATTTTTATCCAATAAATATTTTTATAATTAAAAGTATAAGTATTTTTATAATTAAAAGTTTATATTTATCCAATTAAAAATATCTTTAATAATACTATGGCTTACCTTTTTTAAAGTATTATCTACATTACAAAATAATTTCGCTAGTCATTTATTTATAAGGATGAAAAGAAAACTGTATCAAATGCACGGAAGAAGAAGTTCTCTTTGGGGACATTTAAATCGTATTCTTTTCCAAAGAAGCATCAAACAATAACGATGCAATCTAAACAAAATTTTGATCGAAGAGCTATTGCAAAATATGAAATTCTATAAAATTCTGATTCATGCTGGTTTGACCATGCTATGTTTATTTTTGATATGCACGTACGATACGTGTTACAATGCACTAGACATTTTTCTTTTTTACTTTCATTCATTTCAGAATTATTAAACACACTATCGACCAGTAGCTAACGATTTGATCTGAGATGAAAACTCGACATTAATTATCATAGTGAATCACAAATGTGTAAGATTCCATATATTTTCTTAACACGTTTCGTGCCAAGCCATTTTTGCCTTTTGTTGTCGTTCAGGCCATTTGATATTTTGACTAAAGGTTGATATATCATCACACAATCTTTCATTCACACATCATCAATCGATAAGTAGTTCTCTTATTTAGAGTAGCTATCACATCGTGTACCACTTGTGGTACACATGGCACGAAACATGTTAAATCCAGTGGTCATTGACGACTGATCGACACGAGGCCAAAAATTCGATGAACAAATTCAGCGATCAAAGCTCATCATGATTTCTGATTTGCTAGAAAGTTGCCTATATTGATTCAATAATCAATTCGCCTAAATATCTCTTTTGTTTTTTAATGGAGAAGCTTCACGGCAATATCTAGGAACAAAGAGTTCTCTGACTCATTTTTTTTCAAGATGTCCAGTCTGCTAGAAAATTGCACAATATATTTCATTTGTACCTGATACCTTTACTAATTGAAAAATATTTTTTCCTTTCCTTAATTTGCAAACAGCCATATATTTATATGTTTGAAAGATCTCACTGCGTTAACTTATCTTTTTAGTTATTTTTACTAACCTTCAAAATTTAACCATCTAAACGAACATTTATAAATAATTTATGCATACTACCTTGCTGACTTGACTGTTGAATATAATAAACTCGGTATTGCCAATATTAAAGAGGCGAACCATATTAGAAAGATAAATACCAACGACTTTTTATGAGATACTGTATGATGCTTAATGGGTTTCATGATCGCCATATATCTGCAACAAACAAACAAACGAATTTTCATTTCATTGAAAATTATTAACAAATTGATGGAATATCGCTACATTCAAGAAAGAAAGAAGATGATCTTCAACAGCTAGACAATCAGTCTCGAGCTCATCGTTTCACATCATCAAGATACTGGAGAGCAGGTTGACCTCGCGTTCATTAGTGTAATGAAGAACAAGTAAACTACTTACTTCTCCGTTAATGGATTTACGTAGTATTGCTCGACAATGTTGAAATCTCTCCCTTGCAGAACTCAACGTGTTCAAGCGTTACTACCAAATAATTTATTCTTTTATTATTGGATATTAAATGACAAAGAAACGTACAATTTCGAGAAAGTATAGTCAGCACGGTAAAAAGAAAAAGCTCGTTTAACGTGATTAGATATAACGCGATTTTATTTTTGAATTCTGAAAGAGCTCTTCAACAAGTCATATATTCAATTCCACTCTAATTTTCTGATTTAGTTAATTTGTTGCAATTCACTATTGTTAACGGAAGAAAATACAAGCAGAGTTGGGTAAAGTATAATATAATTGATAATAAGTAGTAAATATAATCTATCTTATTTGAAATTATGCGTGTAACTTGAAGAATAAAATATTTTACTTTTATTTTATTTATTTAGTTTGCAAAGTATGGCAAAACTAAAAGATGGCATTTCTTTTCCGAGTTGCATTATTCTACTCGTCGCTTTAAGGATAAAAAAATCTCGCAAGAAAATTCTCTTAGAGAATGAAGAAAATTCTCTTAGAGAATGAAATCAAAGTATTTCAAATATCTCATTAAAGTTTGAGGTATTTCAAGGAATATTAATTTTTTAGACAATAAATTTATTCAAAATGGCACGAGAAATTAATTCATAGACATCATGGAGTTACGTTTAAGAAAACAAATACAATTACCCTTTGCAGTCTTCATTTATTTTCACAAAAAAATTCAAAATTGTACTCAATTGCTAGATTCGCTTTGTAGATTATCGATCTTTGTAAAAGGCAAAAGAGTTATCCTGGAAAGTTGTTTCGTCGATATTGAGTTCCAACATTCTAACCACAGTACAAACAAAGCCTATTACGCTTGTTAAGAGACTGGCAACAATTTTCCATTGTACGTGCATGAATCGACGATTGGATGTCACAACCTTTCATAAAGTAAACCTCGAGTAGACTAGAAGTTTAGATGTGATCCTCTTCACGGCAAATTTTTATTTCTGCTGAAAATAATTTTAATTTTCGAATTTTTATTTTTACTGAAAATAGTTTTTTACTGAAAATAGTTTTCTTTCTCGAATTTTTATTTTTACTGAAAATAGTTTTCTTTCTCGAATTTTTATTTTTACTGAAAATAGTTTTTTACTGAAAATAGTTTACTTTCTCGAATTTTTATTTTTACTGAAAATAGTTTTTTTACTGAAAATAGTTCACTTTCTCGAATTTTTATTTTTACTGAAAATAGTTTTCTTTCTGGAATTTTTATTTTTACTGGAAATAGTTTTCTTCCTCAAAAATCGATTGTAAATATTTCACTAAATATTTCTACAGATTTCGAAAGCTTGAACTAAAAGTGTTGAAGATGGAGACGAATGATTCAGATCTATAGACGATAATGTGTTTGCCTAGGATTTAAGTCACATCCGCTTTCACCGATATGGAATCAAATTGACCACCTCAGTGAAAGCAAATATTTTATGATATACAACGTTAGATTTAACTTCGGGAGATATATCCATTCACGAAAAAATGACTTTCATGACTTTTAATAATTGCTATGAATTTTTGTAAATGTCCTTGAACAGTAATAAATAACTCATACGAAAACTGAAACGACATGCGTTGCCACAACGAACGTTAAGAATATCAACGTTATTTTCAGCACTTTCTTTAGTATACTATCGTATAAGAGCAATGGTTATGGCTTATGTTCGCATGAAATAAAATTTATCACAACGCTCATGTGCTATATTCACATGCACATATGTATATTCATTCGTATGTGAATTCTTTGTGTTATCTCGAATTGCAATTTGTACTTTCATATTGTTCGTTTTAGTTATTTTTATATCACGTTACACAGAGTGGTTTCAAAACAAATTATGGCTCAAGAATGATGCAGAGGATGCAAAAAATTGCGAAGAGGTAAAAACTAACTGGCACAAGAGGATGTATTTTTCTCGTGAGTGCAACGACGAAAATGCAAGTCTTTGCTATCTCTTTTTAAATAAAATTATCTATATTTTTAAACATCAATCGATGAAACTTAACATTCTTTAAGAAGAGATTAAATAAGAAAAATATTAACTCGTGTATGTTGAAAAATTATATACATATTTAGAAGATATTAATCTAATTTAATTTGAGGTGGATAATCAGACTATTAATCTGAGGGTCCAGAGTTCTTCGAGCCCCTGTTCGGACGAAAAAAAAAAAAAAAAAAAAAATT
>NIPQ01092562.1:17991-34448 GCA_002806875.1 Lepidotrigona ventralis hoosana
TTCAGTCCATCTTCCCTTAAAGAATTCAGGTGTCTTATGAAGATTTCCTCCACGTAAAAAAAAAAAGGAAATACTAACATGCAATGTGCTGAGATTGGAAAATCTATTCCAAAACTTGTAAATAAATCCTGTATACATTCACCGAGGAGGACTGAATCCTCATTGTTTGCAGCTTGAGTGAATCGAATTCGCGAAATATTGAATGAAATTATTACGAGATGATAATGATTTAATATTAACAGTCGATTATTATTATATAAGATGACTGTGAACGATTTGAAATGATAATGACTCATTAACTTCAACTAGTGATAACATGTTACGTCTAATAATTGCGAGGTGACGTAGAATTTTAATTATCATTGAGACGAATTGTCGTTGAGACAAATGTGGCAATACTACGAACTGATGAAGTTTGAATTATTGAAAACGAGACTTATTGGAAGCTGTGAACATTGTAATTTCGAGACATCGATGGATTGCTCGACAGCTAACATATTAGTGAGCCACGAGTTGGTTTCATGAATAGCTCACTCAACACATACGTATGTAGGATAGAATCCTGCAAAGGAAATTGGAAATCAGTTTAACTAAAATAACGTTTATTGGCGAAGAAAAGGAATTAGAATGATTATGAATATATCGTGTTAGATTGATTCGAAACACGAAACTATAATATCATTATTTATAACACTTGAATGCTGCAAATTTATGAGAAAACTTTTCTTCAGTTCTTTTGCCAACAAATATTTGAAAAGATATTTCAAATATGATCGAAATGTATTTCTGTCATAATCAATTTATAATTTATTATACAAGAGGTCATACATACAAGTGTTTCAGAAAATTACACGCGATGAAAAATTATTAATATTTTAAACTTTCATTAGCTTTGTGATAAAAATGAATTCGCATATCAATCATGTTTTGCATATTTCTCAAGTAATTTTCATTCTATCCATATTTTATATGCATAAATGCTAAATGTTTGTGCCACATTTTACGCGTTTAAACATCCTCTGTATTATTAATTACATACATTCATTTGATGACATGCTTAAGCTTTCTGTTTAGTAATTGCATCAACTCATTAAAAACCAATAACCACTGCGTTAACGGAACATTTCATTTACATTTACTTTTCGATTAATTTATATTATCAAATTCTATTCTTTAACATCGTGGCTGTGAGAGGAAATTCCAAAAATTATACTTCATAAAATATACTTTCTTATTACTGCTTATAACAAAAAAAAACGCAGCATGAAACATTGAAGTCATTAATATCAATCAACAATCCACGATTATAAATTACAAAACGTTATTTTCACAAATAAAGGATCCCAGTGTATAAATGAGGAATGAAAAGTAACTTGCATAGAATTATTGAATATAAAAGAAGTATTATAACAGTAAGCATCAAATAAATTAATTACATAGCCATTTCAATTTAAAGGAAGAACTAATCTCGATAAACAGTCGACCATGCTTCGAAAACTTATTGAAGAAATAAAAAAAAAAAAAAAAAAAAAAAAAAAAAANAATTTTACAGCGAATAAACATTTCTTTTTGTAAAATATAATTTTTTAATTGTTAAAGTAATTAAGAACTATAATATCTTCTTCAATGATTTCCAAAGCAGCACAAGTTTTTAAGGCGAGTTTTTAAGGCTTCTTACACAAAAAACAGTTGTCTAATAATATTAAAAAAATATATATATATATTATATAATAAATACTTACGGAGCAAGATCACCAAAATAGATAATATTAACAAATATAAGCAAAGAAGATTTCTTTGGAATATTGATTGGGAGATCTGTGCTGTTTTAGCATTCGTGGCTTTCTATTTGATTTATTTTAAGCCATTTCAAACGAAATAAACTTGACAAAAATTGATCAGTTGAAGGAAAACAGCAAGAAAAATAAAAAGAGTGAAAATCAAAAGATGGAAAAGGAACATAAGCCGACAATCCAAGGAAAGGCAAGTGTGAAAAGCGAAATGATTCGCAAAGATACGGCCAACAAGAGCTGATATAAATTAAATTAGCTTTCACGAGAGTTAATTTTCTTGTTTGTTCACTATAGTCGGTTTAATTAACTGATTAAACTCTTACGAAAGAGGACAGAACAAGGAACGATGGAAATTAGAAGAAACTGAAAGAAAATGAGAAAGTATTGGTTAAAGTTCGCGTGAAATCATTAGAGAAACAGAAAGAGGAAAGATAGAAAACTTCATTAGAAAATTGAAGAATAAGAAGGATGTAGTTCCATTAGTTTAGCTACTATAATACTTGTAATCAAATTCAATCATTTTTGCTAATTTACTTGTGTAAATCTTTTACTGTAAATTTTTTATTTTCAACAAACTTAGATTTGGATATGTATAGATATAGATATAGATATATAGATATAGATATAGATATAGATATAGATATAGATATAGATATAGATATAGATATAGATATAGATATAGATATAGATATAGATATAGATATAGATATAGATATAGATATAGATATAGATAGATTTGTAAAATGAATCCAATAACTGACATGTCTCTTTTATTCCATATAATACAAATTCCTCTACTTTTCATTTCTTAATATTTTCGTTGATAAAGTTGTCAAATCTTTTCTTTCTAAAACAATTTCCAGCATTTATTTTGACTTTATTTATTCAACTGAAATGGAACCGGTTTACTAAGAATACATTTAAAATTAGAACACGGAATGTAAATGGCAAGTAATTAAATCCCAGAGCGACAAAGAACCTATTGTGTATTTTGTGTAAATGACTTCTATAATTTCCTTCTGAAAATAATATAGAAATATATATTATCGTGCACAAGTTTTTAATTATTCTAAATACAATAAAATACAATTGAATCTTTTTAATTTAATGTGTGTGTGTGTGTGTGTGTGTGTGTGTGTGTGTGTGTGTGTGTGTGTGTGTGTGTGTGTGTGTGTGTGTGTGTGTGTGTGTGTTACATATATAACGCAATTATTCAAATAATTTCAAATAAATATTCATAATATTCTAAAATAATTATTCGAATGTGCTTCATCTGGATAATAATTACTTATTATTCGTGATAATTTGTTCCCTTTATTCGAATAAATTTTTCAAATAATGATGCAAATAATTATTATTTTTATTCTCAGTACGTATTTTTTCTGCAGGTATTTTCATACGTTCTCGTATAATTGCGTGCACGCGTAAAAAAAATTGAAAAAAAGTTTATTGTGTTAATGTCAGTATTGCTTAATAAATATATCACCTACACTAATTATTTTTAATTTGTACGATATACGTAGATTAATACTTTTTTTATAGAGAATGTCAAGGTTCATCCGTTGATGCATAAAAAACATATGATACCATTCAAAACACAATTGCACCTGCATTTTTAAAAAAAGTAAGTCTACAAAAAAGTAGATTCTCTTATCAGCAATCAATTTTCTCTTCTGCAACATTTGTGATCTCCCATCATTCTTAAGATATATTTATTTATAATTAAATATGTTAAATATAAGATACATATGAATTTATTGAGAATTTGTTGATAGAATTTGTTGATCCACTTGATAGGGGATTTCTTGATTTTTTGTATTTATTTGTATTTAGTAAAAAATATAAGAAACATTATGATTTTTTTCAAAATTTATGTAATAATATAAACTTTAATTAGTCAATGAATGAATTAATGTCTGTGAAATTCTAGAAATCGTTGTTTCTCTTTAAACTTTGAAATCCTTTTTAAAATTTTATTTAAAATGAATAAAATTATTATTAAGATTTATAATAAATTATTATAATAATAATTATATTGATAATAAATTATTATTATTATTAAGATAAATAAATGAAATCCTTTTTAAATACTTTTTAAAATTTTTAAATTTGAAATCCATTTAAAATTTTCAAACGCGTGCATAGCTCAATACAAATCGGCACAATTTTTGCAAAATTATATCGACTAAAACGAAATTGCAGAAAGTTTTTGAAATTTATAGAATTATTGTAACTTTATCAATAAATTTAAAAATTTTTAGAAGATTAAAGAAGGCCCCCAATAATGATACTAATAAACTTCAAGAATTTAAGTGCCTGTATTTCAAGCATTATATATGCTGATTGGTTTCTCTCGAGCGTAATCTTCAATTTTTTAAAATTTTAAGTTTTCAGGCACCGAACAAGTTAACATATTTTTACCTGAAGACATAAAATTATATGCTTTTAAATTTATACTTCACGTGCTTCTGTTTTATTCATAAAACGGACTTCCTTTGAATGCTTATGGCTTCTATTCATTCTTCAATACAAACGTTCATTGAAAAAGAAATATCACTTGAATCCTAAAATTTATTCTTTTATTCGTTCATCAATCTTTCAAGTCACTTTTCATTCCAGATTGCTTCTATTATATTAGACATTTTCCATTTAAAAATATTTTTTTAATTAGGATCTCTACGAATGGCAGACCTCTTTTCTTTCTTCGAACTTACTAACACAAACTAACACATAATAATTGTTATACGTAGTGATTTGTCATACGAATTATATACTTTTTATGACAATTATGAAAAATATGTACTTTAACTTGTAAAGTTCTATTTGTTGATTATCAAAGTTTAACTATGGTAAATAAAACAATATAATGAGGTCGTGAAGTTCATAAATGATTGCAGTTTACAACTTTCGATGAAAGCGTCAACTGAAATCACTAATTGATGTAACTAGTGCGATGTAATTCCAACGCAATCCAAACACACACTTACTTGCATTTTGTAAGTGGTTTAGAAAGCCACATTTCATGGCTGGAATTTAATTTTGACTTTAATATTTTAAAAATAATTTTAATATTTTACTTTAATATTTTAAAAATACTTTTCTCTACAAAATAATTAATTTTAATATTAATTTAATATTAAATAATTTTAATATTAATTACTTTAATATTTTAAAAATACTTTTCTCTACAAAATGACAATTTTTCGACTTTCTTATAACTTCTCTTATAAAATATTATATTATTTTGCAGCATATAGCTATAACTGTAGAGGTGAGGACCTAATATTTCTAACATAGCGTACATTCTTGGCATTTTTAGTAGCAAACTATGCTGCCAAAGTTTTCAGAATACTTGACAAATAGCACGTTGGCTAATTATCAATAAATTCTTAATGGTCTTGTAATTTTTATACCACAATTATGTATTCAATGCACTGCCTTTCTAAAGATGCATCTATAATTTTGAATATATGTAACTGAAACAAATGAAAATTCAAAACAAATGATCATAATGTTAAACAAAAAAAAGGTGAAAAAAATAACATTTTAAAGTTTTAAATTGATAAGAATACTAATAAGAATTTTTCTTTAAAAAAAATATTAAATATTAAATCTTATATTAAATATAAGAAATTTAGTCTTTTAATTGTAAATTCAACTTATGTTAGTCTTTTAGTAAAAGAATTTGCAAGTTTAACTATTTATTTATTTCATTATATTAGTTTTCTATTTAATTTGATGTCAAAGGACAAATTAAATTGGAAAAATTGAGAAACGAATTAACCCTACGAAATCCAAATATATAATTTTATTCATGTCAGATAATTTTATAATCAGAAAATTAAACGTTTCAATATTCATTAAAGAATATCAGAAAATGACAATTTTCCAATCTCTTTTTTAATCCATGTATTAACAACGTAAGATTTATAACAATTTAAACTTTAAATATTTTCAAAGAAATAATGAAGAGTATTAGACATGGCAGCTTGGATAAAATAAATTTTAACTGCAGATATCTGTAAGATTTTAGTTTATGTTAATAAATTTTAAGGTTCAGATTATTTTCTATTAATACAAAAATATGAAATATACACAAATTAAATTAGTAAATGAAACAAGCATTCTTAACTCTGTAACAAATTCATTTCGATTTATACTTAAGAAATCTTAAAACAAGTACTATATTTGTATAATAAAAATAATACAATATGTATTATATCATCCATATAATTTTATTTAAAAAAGTAATCTTCGTTCTATCTACGCATTTATTTACAAAAAAAAAAAAAACAGATTATAATTAAATTACACTTGAAACCATTCATTTCTTATCTGATCTTTCGTATAATAAAACTACTTTTTTGTATAATAGACACAATGCTTTTTTGTATAATAGAACTACTTTTTTGTATATAGATAATTTACGAGTGATTTATGGATCAAAATTGAACATATATGCTGAAAAAAAAACTGAATTGAGGCAACCCTTCGAGTGCTTAAAATTCTTATTTATTTCAACCAATATAATAAATTGTAATAAATAGATAAAAACTATTACAATTGTAATAAATAGATAAAACATAGGTAAATTGTAATAATTATTTCAATTGATAGGTAAGCTAATATATTAATTAATTGATTAATAAATTTTAATTAATAAATAACTTAATCATATGCATACTTTATTATTGATTATATGATTATTTATAAAACATTCTAGCACGAATTTCTTTACTTTTTAAATATTCATTGCTTCCATCTATCTGCGCTTCCATGCATCTATTAATCCCATTTTCCAAGGGATTAGCGTTAAACCAACTAATTATAATTCTCTGTCTTACGTGCAGAGAAATTTAATTTATTCGATCACCAGGCGCTTGTTCTACTTATTTATTCTACTAGATTTAAACTTCGATTTCTCTCTAATTTTACATTTACACACCAATGTAAAAATGTCGTGTTTTTCTTGCTGCCTCGCCTAAATCTTGTTAATCCATCCAAAATAACAAATAATGATAAATTAAATCGAGCTGTGTACGTGCAAATGGATCTTGCATTCATAATTCAAATGGAAGCTGTTGAACCTTGAATTGCACCAGGTTTAAAATTGATAATATTAAATGGATCTTGCATTCATAATTCAAATGGAAGCTGTTGAACCTTGAATTGCACCAGGTTTAAAGTTGATAATATTAGAATAATATTAAATATTAAAATAGATAAACATTCGTATTTGAAAATTGTTTAACGACCAACGATCATGAATTTCTAGTTGATTTACGACGTGATTCTTTCAGATCGATTATTCGAAAAACTGGCTTATCTTCCAATTAGTTCGGATAATTAACATTCTAGTGTACTCACAAATTATTTAACAATAGCATAATTAATTAATACATAACAATATAAACAATATAAATTATTTAACATATAATAGCATTAAGAGCAAATAACTCATAGTTATTTGCTCTTAATGCTATTACCATAAGCAAATTGTTTCATTATTAGGTTTCATTATTGTACACAATTCCAGTAATATTTAATAATTATAATCTATAATCTTTAAGGTGTAACATAGGATTAGGTAAAAAATGGCCATAAACTTGTGATGAATGAACAGAGGTGTGCATGATATTTTTAAAATTTTTAAGAAACAAAGTTATCTACTTTCTTCGATTAGTTAAGGTGACTATTAATGGAGAAAAGAAGACCACAGTGGATATGTTGTAACGTAGAAATATTTACTTTGCGTTGGATCAAACATCATTTAATTGTAATTAGTCAACTTTTAGTTTAGCCATCATTTAGTTGTAATTAACCAACTACACGATAAACAGTGATATCAAATAATATAACCAAGAAGAATCTCAACAGAAAAAAAAAAAATTAGAGATTAAATTTCTTAAACTTGTTGAGCAGTCTTACTCATCCTTTAATATAAAATAATGGATTTATTTATTTATTAGACAGATTCAATAATCAGATTTATTCATCAATTAATGTACAATAAGTAAAACAAACTTTATAAGATCTTCGCATGAAAAATATGATTTTCATAATACTGAAACAAATGCATAGTTTCCATTTTTACTATGAAATTACGCTAGTTTCTACAAGAAAGTAGTAGATATTTAAATAATACGGCTTTCACTTTCAATATAGCGCATTTTTTTCAAAATTTAAATGCAAGTACACGGTGTGCACGTTTCGCTGTTAAATCGAAATAAATCATCACAATCGTCGAAAATACTTACGGTATTGAAACTTACCTGTCGAAGCAAATGAAGGTGAGAGTGAAGACGTTCGCGGCGACTGTTAAATGCACCACAAAGTTGTTAATAATGCAGTATGTGCCGATAGGAGTTAATAATGCAGTATTGCCGAATTGCCAATAGGAAATCAGTAGCAAACTCAAGTTGGAAACACCGTTGAGCAATGACATCATCAAATCAGCGACAGAAAGGCTAATCACAAAGTAGTTTATAATCGTGCGCATCCGTCGATGTCCTGGAAATACATAGAAATCTGATTAATTAAAATTCTCTGGAAATTTACATTATTTAATTATGTTAGTTAATTCTAACAAGATTACTGCGTTGAAAAATCACAGTAAAACATTGAATAAAGTGAAACTGAAATATTGTAAAAAGTTTCATAAGAATCTTCAACTTTTTGCGTAGAGATATCTCGATTGTCTTCTTCTGCATGGCTTATGCTAATGTTTGTAATCTCTGTTTAAAAGTAATAAAATAATAAGACTGATATGTAAAATCGATTTCTAGAGTGTGTTGGTGTTTTTTTAAGAGCGTGGATGCAATTTCGTTAGAGACGACTTTCCCTTAATTGTTGGCAATTAGGTCCCCAGGCGTGAGGGACCTAATTTAGTTTAGTTTCCACTAAAACTAGCGGATGATATTGTTCTACAAGGTGAAAGAGCTGAACTTGGTTCTCTCAATTCAATAGCTTCGTCAATGCGTGTGTCGTAAATATTTCTAACTTTCTAGTTGTAGGAAAAATAACTTTTCCGAGCCATGTGGCTAGCCGGCTTACAATAGATTCAGACATGGTCACGTTTTACTTCAGAAAAAATAAATAATGTCTCTCTTCGCTGAGACTTGCATTTATTCACGAATACTTAAATAACACGTACAGAATTTTTCATGGATAGGTATTCAAATGTGCAAATTTACATGTTAAATTAAATATGTTTCTGTTGACATTTGTATGTAATCTGCTTTTCTATAATTCAACGAAATGTGAAATTCATGTTACAATGAGAAATTTGCTGCAACTTGTAGAACAAGAACATAAGAACAATTATATATAATAGCAATATATATTTTTAGCAATATATTATATTATATTATATATATTATTAATTAATTATCTTATATTATTATATTAATATATATATATATTATTAATTAATTATCTTATATTATTATATTAATATATATATATATTATTAATTAATTATCTTATATTATTATATTAATATATATATATATTATTAATTAATTATCTTATATTATTATATTAATATATATATATATTATTAATTAATTATCTTATATTATTATATTAATATATATATATATTATTAATTAATTATCTTATATTATTATATTAATATATATATATATTATTAATTAATTATCTTATATTATTATATTAATATATATATATATTATTAATTAATTATCTTATATTATTATATTAATATATATATATATTATTAATTAATTATCTTATATTATTATATTAATATATATATATATTATTAATTAATTATCTTATATTATTATATTAATATATATATATATTATTAATTAATTATCTTATATTATTATATTAATATATATATATATATATATATATATATATATATATATCACAGATCTTATTATCAAACAAGCATTATAATCGCAGGTTGTATGAGTTAGAGCAATTCACAGGCTGAAGGCAGCATCTGTGAATTGTCCATCAATGTTTATTAAGGTTGCTGCCCATGGAAACTGATGGTTGCTGTTCATTATAGGCTGAAGTTTATATTGGTGTATTGATACCGATAAGACTTGTGTTAACAACATTAATGCAAGCATTTAATGATGAATTAGTCAGTGGGATACGTGCAGGAATCCAATCCAATCAAGTAAACACTACTATTATACAACTACTCTTACGATTAAAAGAGCAAAAAGGAAGGCTAAAGACACAAACATGGTCTTACAATTAGATTGATGGATAGGTATAATATTTATGATTAGGTGTAAGATTAGACTGATGTGTGTTTAATGTTAGACACTGAGATAGAAGATTATGTTTACACTTTGTAGCTTTATGATAAAGGTATGTAAATGCGAGACAAATGTGAAACATTTTCAAACAAAAAGATGGTATATATATATAGTCAAGAACATAAGCGTACCAATGACAATGAGAAATTGTCGATAATTTAAACTGACATAATTTCATACAGAAAAGGCTCATATAATGATCCATTTGATCTCATTTTAAAGTGTCAATATTCTACCTTGAAAGACACATGTTCGTTCTTTTTGAAGATGATTTTACATCATGGAAAAGTGAGGATAGCTTTTTTCCTCGAAAATTGTAAAAATTAAAACATGTGCAAAAATATCGAAGAAAAAAAACTTTTTCGTGGTTAAATCTACTATACTTTTGAAGACTGAAATTTTTACGAACTCGCTGTAAGATTATTTTTCACCGTTTTCCTTGAAATAAAATGAAACCTTTTAGTGTCAATATTCAGTATCAGCGTGCATTTAGCTTATACAACGCAGTAATGTTGAGTTTTCAGTTATTCAGCGTTGGAGAATGATCCTTAATTAATAGACGTGAGAAATCAGAAGCTTTGCTGCAAATATCAGAGCGACTAGTGTGAAAAATAGTAAGGGAAAAACCCGTAAAATGGAAAACACGCAGAAAGCACAGAGTAAAATAAAGAAAAAAAGAGAAGTAAAATACGTTGTAATCTCGTGTGAAATAAATAACGAGTGTACACGAGTGTGTGGGATAAACAATTGTTATTTCTTCCTTTTTCTCCGTCGCATTTCTTTTTATTTTATGTTGTTCTATTTTTCAATAGTGCAACATTTAGCTTTACCATACATCCAGGAAAAAAGTAGAATGTTTTCAATGCTAATCTTGCTTATTTATATTCTTATAAATAAATAAACTGGCAATGTGAACTTTGAAATGAAATTGAAATAAAAACTTTGTTAGAAATATCTAGTGCTTCCAATAAAATTCAATAACAATGTTACAAGTATTCAATTGTATTCATTGCAATATTAAAAATGAAGAAAAATTAGACTTCCAATTCCTCGATTTTCAATATCAGCAAAGAGTTAATAAATATTCATTTTAATCTTCGCATCGACAGATCACTATTTTATTTTACTGTGCAATATCGGTTGTGATACGTTTCGAATGAAACATTTTTGCGATATAACATCGTTTCGGGTAATGCTTTGAACGAAATATTTCTGTCATTTGATTACAGGAGGTATCTTCTCAAAGTCGGATAATTCATGTAAAACATAAAATCATGCATGTGTACGANATTTTTTTAATTTTTTTTTTTTTTTTTTTTTTTTTTTTTTTTTTGGAAATAATTCAAAATACGATGTTTCGTTAAAATAAACAGAAAATGAGATATTTCGTTCAAAGCGTATCACGAACACTATTATATTGAAAGAAGTTAATTAAGAGTGTTCTGAATGCCATAATTGCCTGTAATGCCGACGAACATTTTGTGATAATTCTATCAATTTTATAGGATGATAATTAGAGAATCGATTTCTATTCCCAGCTTTTTTTTGCAATTCTTCGAAGAGATAAAGGTATTTTCATTTCTCTCGCAAACTTGGAAGAATTCTAAAAGAGTGGCAAAGAAAAATGTTCTTAATTACGTTATTAATCATGCCCTTTCAAGACAAGACTCTGCCATTTTGTATCCCTTACTTACATTTAATCAGTTAGTAACAAATGAAGAATTGAGAATTATGGTTGTACAAGACCAAATTTTTTTACAATTTGAATTAATGACGATTTTTCATGTGTCGAGGGCTCTGTATGCTTAGTTTCATATCTATTGTTTATGTAACTTCATTTATTATTGAGAAATGGCAATGAAGTATTTCATTGTACCATTTAACTAAAACAGCAGCAATAATAAATAATAAATGTATGAAAAACATTACAAGAGTGATTTGCATCACTATGATTCTTAGCTCTTCAAATAATAAAAAATTTCTTTGATTCTTGTTTCGCATATTATACAAACAAATACTACGTATATTGAAAAATAGTTATCCAGTGAATAATACATGTTGTATGTTATGAGTTAAGACTACTCACGTCACTAAACTAAGTATTTTTTTAACAAAGTGATCGAAATGACCAATTTATAATTTTTGTTAGAAATCTTACAAATATAAAACAATGTATTTTTAGACATTCATAATGATTTTAAATAAATATATAAAAATATAAAAAATATTAATATAAATGAAATATAATAAATATTTATAATACATTTGTTTAAAATTATTTAAAGTAAATAAATGCATATATAATATATAATATAAGAAATATATAAATAAAAGATTATGATTCTCTATTTTTGTACTCCAATGTCTCTGATGGAAATTTTATCCTTTAATCGCCTCAATAGTTCTAGTAAATTAAAGTTAGAAAAAGATGGAGATAGATAAAGAGAATGGAAAGGTACAAATGGATTGCTAACGATTACATTTTCCTCGCAAAATAATAACGCACGTACATTTCTTTAATTAAAAAATGTATCTTTATGTATGTAACATGATTAAAAAATGAATAGCCTATGAAATATTTTAATCTTAATTTCGTTAAATTTATTTTTCAAACGTACAACTCGTGAGTCTGCGAAATTAAAATTAAAATGTTTCCTATATTCATAAATTTTCGACTGTGATATTCCAATAGAGAGTATTTGACATATGCAAGAGAAAAGTTATTTGGAAAAAAATAGTTTTATATACTTGTGTAAAAAATATGTATAATCGTAAATATGTAGTCCATTTTGAACCGTTCATCTTTTCCTTCTAGCATTTTTTTTGCAATTTTGAAAACTCATGTGAAAGTATTTTATACTATATTTTATTACTATTCTAGAGATTAATAATAAAAAATATATATACATATAATACAATGTGATTAAATAACGAATATAAATATTAACGAATACAAATTCACCAGTCACTACTCAACACAGATATATTTCTGACTCAATCAATTCTGTCTCTTGTTTTTCAGAAAGAAAATCGAAAGAAATCGATCATACTTTGTTCAGTCATACTTACAACTAAATTACAGCTACAAGTTATTGTTATTAAACCTACGATACTACACTATATATATTATTAATATATATTACTATTCCTGTATGTACTATATTTTATTACTCAGTTTATATTATATTTATTTTATATTATTTTATATTATTTTATATTATTTTATACTATTTTATATTATATTTATTACTATAGTTCATTCGGTGTAGAATCATGGTACAATGGCTGTACCATGAAAACTAGAGAAAAGTAAATCACCACGCAAAATAATCTCTGATTGCAAATCAGATGAAACAGTTTAATCAATATAATACAATTATTTATAATATGCGTGAAGACAAAATGCACATTTTATTGATAAAAGTTGTCTGACAACATTGAAATGAAAACTATGTATACTGATTAAATTCTAAATTCTCTATATACATCATTCATCAAAGTGTCGAGCAAATTTATAATTTATAATAGGATCGTATCGATAATATCAATCATATCAGGCTGGTGAAATGTCGTTTATTTTAAGGTTGAAATTTCACAACAAAATTATATTTTATTTTATCGGCAGTTTAAGAACTTGAAAAAAAATTAGAAACTTAAAGAAAACATTAAAAAACGAAATTTGTTATAAATGTCTTGTATTCAAGAGTTTTAGACTTTCTCTTGTAAGGAAAAGAAACCTCATTGTGCGTAATTAGAATATTTGTTTGAGAAAAGTGTCATAGAATCTTTCGAAAAATGATGAAAAATCTTTTCCATTTCGTTTAGAAAATGCTTCGACAAGCAAATTATTGAGAAACAACCCCTGGCAATTTTGTTCCAAGAATTAATAATACTGATAAATCTGGAATGAAACTAGTAAATTGTTCGAAAAATGGATTAATTTTATCTGAAAAAATACAACAGTTTATATGTACCAATCTAATATTAAATAAGATATTATTAAATGTTATTATTATTAAATGTTATAAGAAATTCTTGATCGAGAACATCTCTCTTGGTGAAAGACATTAATATAGTATTTTAAATAATCATAAAAATATATAATAATACATTATAATATATTACATTTTGCACTTTGCATAATACATTTTAACATGATCATTAATTTACTAACTTTTTGCTGGTGTAAATCAAGAAATGTCAATTTACTGCATAAATAAATCTCTTGTAGTTCTAACATTCTAATTGTAAGAGCTATTTCCATTTCTTTAACATTCGTATCGACGTAACTTAATTATATAAGTTTTACCTGTATCAACGATTCCATTTAAATAGACGGCATTACATCAGTTAATAAAGCCTCAGAAATAATTAAGCTAAGTTCGATAATGAAAGAATTTGCTATATATGGAAATATGGGACTACCAATTCAATATGTCAAATAAAAAAAATGCAACTTGAATAATAAATGCAACTGTATAATTAAATTTAATATTCGACAATATAAACTAAAAATTATCAAAGTTACAAACTCTACATTTTAGTTTACAAAATTGTATATTTAATATCATCAAACGCTATAAATAAAAGATATTACATAAAAATATCAGCAGGATGACTGAAGTACTAAATTTCAATGTAGAAACTATTTTGTAAAAACATTAAATGGATGCAATATGTAATATTTTGAAAAAGAATTAAACAATAATGTTAATAAAGCTAATTAATATGTTTTCATTGAAAATTTCAATTGAGCGAACAAATACTAATAATGCAAATATTTATTGAATTTTGACTTATTTAACATATACATTGAGAATTGAAATAACTTTCATGAATATATTAATACTTAGTTCGAACATTTAATTAATTCAGATGTATTAACTCATATTATTTATTTCATTTCAAAATGTCAAATTTATCTCAGCAAAGAGATACATTGCTTTTCCTCAAATAAGAGAAAAAACAATTTTGTCATTTATTGAAATACAATCATGCATACAAATTTCGCTGCCTTGTGTATATATAACACATATAATTTATATAATAATAATATTTATATAATAACACATATATGTTATCATCTCTCCTTCCCTTCCCCCAAGAGAAAACTTAGAATGATATTTTAAAAACGATGATATTATAAATAGACTTAACATGTACGACTATAAAATTTAAATAATTGAGTAACAAACATTTATAAACTATTGAAAAATAATAATAAATTACTCATACATTTTTAATTAAAAAGTGGGAGAAATAATTGAAAGAAAGAAAGAAAATTATTGTAGTATAATAATATTTTAAAAAACATATTTTATGCCTTTGGTAGAACCGGTCTTGTTAATAACATATTAAATAACAGTATTTTTTAATCTGTATCTACTTTATCCTTTTCAACTATTTATTCCACTCTGTGGATTTCAATTTCCTTACTCCAACTTTTTAAACCAGAAAACTGTCTCCAATTATATCTATTCCATACTTCATACTTTCACACATATAACTTATAGTTATATTCTTTGTTAATGATGATTCACTCGTCCCTCGTAAATTAATGATTTTTGAATCAAATTATTTATTAAGACGTTTTTGCTTGTTTTGATGAGGATAGGAAAATGATAGGATGATCAAAGAAAGAAAATTCATTTTGTACACCCTATATATTGAATGTCTTCTTCAAAGACAGCACATCTTTGTAAATCGTTTATATGACATACGACAAAGAAAATATATGGTGGAAGAAAATGTAAACATGTGCTGATTGAAGTGATGGAACAACTGACATATTTTCAATTCTTTCTTTCTTTTCGAGTTGTTATTCAAAAGAAACAAGATTTTATATTTTACAGTATGTGTCAAATTGATGGATTAGAATTGAAGTTTTGCACCAATATGCTCCCACAGTTTTCAACAAATTTTTATAAATATCACAATGTATATTAAATATTATAAATAATTAGATACCACGAGTAACTAATAAACTGATAAATTATAAATAAATCACAATGTGAAAAGAAATTCAAAAATTCCTGAATTCAGAATTCAGAATTATGAACAATACTTTGTAACTCGAGAATCGGATTTATTCAATGGCCATTCACAAGACGAGAATCGCGCTGACAGAAATAAAATTGGCACAGGAATTAGACTCTGCACTCACAAAAGTTTCGTTTGTATGTTAAGTCAGATTATTACAGAGAGAGAGAATGAACTAGATTTATCCTCAGTATAATAGTCACCCTGGAAGACAAAATGTCGGCAAGAATATTTGGTCATTCAACAATAAAGAAGAAATGAAAATACTATTCATTAGTTGAACAAAATGCTATAAATAATATAAATATATATATATATATATATA
>NIPQ01092563.1:0-26624 GCA_002806875.1 Lepidotrigona ventralis hoosana
AGCTATCCATTACTAGCAAAAGTCATTACATCATTGCGAAGGAAAAAATGTAACATGAAGTAGGAATTTTAAAATAAAGTTGTCAGACCAGTCAAACTGACTGGTGTGGTAGTTCCAGTGTTAATTACCAAACTCGTTACATTACAGCCCTGTAATTCGTGATTCGTAAAACTGCCGTAAATCTTAGCAAATTCTGCAAGAGAATTCTCTCTTGCAATGCAATTAGCTGTTAGTTGGAAACGTGTTGATGGTATGGTGTCACGTGTGGAAACGTGGTGCATTGGAAACGTCAGCTCCTTGCCACGCAGGAACGAGAAACGTATTAAACATATTAAACCCTGTTGGCGGCGGTCCGCTTGTTATGCACGTCGCTGTATATACATACAGGGAGCAGAGGGAGGCGGACAAACAGCTTACTACTTGAGATATAGGGAACACATGGAAAGGCGAGCGCGGGCGCACTCGTGACAGCAGTCGTTCGCAGTCTACGCGAGTGGGACGGCGGTGGCGTCGCGACGCCGGCGCAGTTGCGTCGATCGATTCCACGCTTTTGCCAGCCGCGCGTACTCGTGGTTGGTGGTGAGCGAGCGAGGTCGAACAGAGACGAAGAAAGAGCACGAGGGTGAATAAGAAGAAGAAGAAGAAGCAAGAAAGGAGAGAGAGGTATCGGTGCGCGTGTCTTTTGGCGACACAACGCGTACAAACGGAACGTGTGCTGGATTGGAAAGAGGTGACAGATTACCGGGAAGGTTTGTTCGTGCCGGAAAAAACTGGCCCGCCACTTTCGGCTGCACTCCGTGCCTCCTCCCACGGTTAAAAATATTCACGCACAGCGGTGCAGGATGACGGCGTTGCGGATTTAGAAGAGGCGAGGTGTAACCTTCTCGCAAGCTGGACGCCGGGATCGATCGTAATACAGTCTTCTTAACAGCCGGCTCACACTGGCCCGAAGACATGGATTACCGGTCTGCTGGCACCAGGTGCGAGGATGATTCCCTGGAGAACGAGAAAGGAATCGGTGCGGTAAGGGCTGCATCATCCTTCTATCTGTTTCCCATCGTCGATCATCGTCTGAGCCCCCCGTAGCTTTCACGCTACATTTCACACTTCTTTTTCCGCGATTCGAATATTCCTTTCTTAACCAATGCTTACATCATTCACATCGTGAATCGCTTCTCGAGCAATCTTCTGTAGAATTTAGGTCCCTATTGCTGCAGTGATAATCTCGGTGAATTACGAAGAACACTGCTGTCATTTGTGACGACACATTGCGAGATCCATGCGGCAAAACAATATGACAAATGGCAGTAAAGTAACCGCTGTCGATGCGGGATCGGTGCTCTTTGGAGTTTAAATTACTAATCAAGAGGACTATAAATTACTAATCAATTTTCACGTGAACAAGATCACGTGTCGACATTTCTTACTCGGACAAAACGATCCTTAATTTAATGACGATGTAGTCAGTTGACCGAGTGTAACACTCGTTTAATTAATTAGAACGTTAATAAGAAGTTTCCTCAGGATCGTCAAATGTATTTAATTTCGATTTCTTTCTCGATGCGCGGAAAAAATTGAACGTCGACGTCCAATATGCTTTTTTACCCTACAATTAGGAGAAATTTAGACTCTGCGACTCAATGTAGAACAAGTGATACGAAATGTAAAGAGAAGTTTCGTTGATTTCGGGACGCAGAGCATTTTCGTTGCTCTATTTCTGGAGTTTAAATCGGGTTACCTCGTGTTTTCGGACTTTTAGTTTCTCTGCGACATTACCTGGCGCAGCGTGACCATCAATATATCGTAGCATTGCTGTTTCATCATTAATTCATTAATTTTTTAACGTTCCACGTACTTGTCTGTGTCGTGATTTATTTCTTTATTGCTGGTGTGTTTAGTTATCAAATTGTGAATCATCATTTTTAGAAAGAAAGTACACATCACGCGTATTTATTTAGTTATCAAATTGTGAATCACTTTTGAAAAGAAAACGCATCACGCGTTTTATGTCTGATTGCAATTGATCACAGTTAATAAATTGTATCAAAATGTATACTTATATATAGGAAAGTAGAAAGTATTGTACAATTCGAGATTGAAACGTGTGATTGAGAAATGCATATTCAATTTGAAATGAAGTATTCTGCAAGTAAGGAATTTTGTTCTTACAAATCCTGATATACCGTTAATATGTCGTATTTGTGTTTCCATTATTTTTTTTGTTAATAAAAAAAATTGATAATACAAAACATTGCGATACCAAGGGGACAGAGATCTTATCTCAAGAGAATGTATGTTTTACAAATAAAAGAAAAAAATGTAAAATTGAAACTTCCTTGTTTATTCATTTTTAAAATTTTATATGCATTCTAGTTTACGATCAATNTTTGTTCTTACAAATCCTGATATACCGTTAATATGTCGTATTTGTGTTTCCATTATTTTTTTTGTTAATAAAAAAAATTGATAATACAAAACATTGCGATACCAAGGGGACAGAGATCTTATCTCAAGAGAATGTATGTTTTACAAATAAAAGAAAAAAATGTAAAATTGAAACTTCCTTGTTTATTCATTTTTAAAATTTTATATGCATTCTAGTTTACGATCAATTGTATTGTCAGTACAGGTGTTTAAACGAATGAAAATTATTCCGAAGCAATGGTCCGATGCAAGCGAACTTACCTTCTAGAATATCTGAAACGAAAATTATTGGAATTTTCAATTAGAAGGTTATTTCTTGTATTGTCAGTACAGGTGTTTAAACGAATGAAAATTATTCCGAAGCAATGGTCCGATGCAAGCGAACTTACCTTCTAGAATATCTGAAACGAAAATTATTGGAATTTTCAATTAGAAGGTTATTTCGCAAAGTGAAAATTACTATCGATTAACGTTGACCAATCTTTCGTATTGTACATCCTACTTACTTAAAATAGAAATTCTAACTATCAACCCATCCACTTTTGTACCTTTGTTACATTTATCACGTTTGTTACGTAACGTGATGTATGCAACAGCGAAAGATAATAATCATTGGAAAGGCAAGTCGCGTCAGTTGACCTCGGGCCTGAAGATGAATTCGTAATCGTGCGTATTTTGCATTATCTAATATCGTAACGTAGTAAGTAAGTAAGTAAGTAAGTAAGTAAGTGGCTATTTTCTCGCCAGGCTGTAACAAGCAAAAATAACGGTGGTGTAAACAGCTGCGTAAAAGGCGTCCGTTTTATCGATCTCTAAACGGCCGTATAAAGGACGTATAGAGTATCTATAGACGCATTGCCGAAAGACGTTCTTGACGTTCTTACTCTCGAGTACTTTTCTCTGCTGATGTTTCAGAACGAGCATAAGGGCGCGTCGAAGCGTGGCAGCTCGCATACGCGCGGCACGGCAATGTCCTTTGGTTTTCGACGAAGACCGGGCTCCGGGATACCGATGCCGATAACCAACAACTATACCACCGAGTCGAGCCTCCTCCATCCACGATCGAAATCGGCCGGTCCAGAACAGAATCGCAGACGGATGGACGACGACACCAGCAACATCATTCACAATTCGTCGTCCGGCCGATCGACACCGCGGCTCGCGCCACCGAAGAAAGAATCCAGTGGAATCGCCGTTCGAACGAATCGATTTGGATACCGGCAGTCCCAGCCGAAGTTCACGAACAAAGTCAGCGACATTTGCAGCAGTCATCACAGCGTGAGCCATTACAATCAGGAGAAACTGCAACAATGCCAGCAGCAGCAGCAGGAGGCTTTCGTCAAGCAGTCGCACAGGGTGGTGGCCCAAGTGCCGAGCGTGGCGCAACCGATAAAAGTGAAATCGTCGCCGGTACACAATATCAGGAGAAACTGCAACAATGCCAGCAGCAGCAGCAGGAGGCTTTCGTCAAGCAGTCGCACAGGGTGGTGGCCCAAGTGCCGAGCGTGGCGCAACCGATAAAAGTGAAATCGTCGCCGGTACACAATATCGTTTCGTACAATAATGCCAATGCCACGCATGGTATGGATGCGAACCGCAGGGTATCAGGCATTCCAGAGCCAATCGGCAGGTATACTCTGCACGCGAGTCACCTGCCTCTACCTCAGTACGCTGTATCGTTTCGTACAATAATGCCAATGCCACGCATGGTATGGATGCGAACCGCAGGGTATCAGGCATTCCAGAGCCAATCGGCAGGTATACTCTGCACGCGAGTCACCTGCCTCTACCTCAGTACGCTGTAAGAATGACCGACGCGAACTCGAAGATCGCGAAAACCGCGGCGAATCAAAGCAGAAAGGTGTCCGCGGCGTCAAAGAGCTCGACCAGCTCGAAGGAGGGCTCGAGCACCGAGGATTCCGGTATCGGAAGTCAGCAAGGTTGCGTCGGTGATAGCGATTTGAGGGGCGTGGATTATACGGATGGATCGTTAACGAGAAGGCGCGGCATAGGTAGACCTAGGAACTTGAGGATGGTCGTAAACGGGAAAAGTTTCGACGTGAGGGATGTGAGGGACGACGACAGCACGGTTACCGAGATATCTGTTATACCTTTGCCAAAAACCTTCACCACAGCCAACACCGGGCTGGTACGGGAGAGAGCCACGCAGTATCAAAGGATCGTGAATAAGGACAATAGGTACACCGAGTCTACGACCTCCATGTCTACCACCTCCTCGGAGGGCTACGACGAAGGATTAGGCGAGGAGAAAGTTTACAAAGACAGGTCACATTCCGAGAAGATCCCTTCTATTAAGTCAGACTTCAGCCCGCCGAGTTCCGATGATCCTGAATACGGCCATGGCGAAGCTATGGCTGACGAGTACTCGTTAAGCTCGAGCGACGAGTGTCAACGCATGCAAAGTTCGTCGAGCATGTCCAAGTCTGGAACGCTCCCAAAATCTACTCTGCGCTCTGTACTTCTTACCATCGAAGATCCCGCGTTCGCCGCTGCCGCGGCTACCTCGACCACCCTGATAGACGACGAGACCTCGCCCGTCGATAGTCTTTTCGACAGTCTTACAGCCAGTATTACTCAGTCGGATACAAAAGCTGCGAAGAAGGAGAACGCGATGGAACAATCTGGGACTGGCATAGACGACGATAGTCCTGGCACGCCGACCAACGCCTCGAATTCGCTAAGCTTGTCGGAAGGCAGAGAATACTTTGACGACGAGATCGCTGATCAACCAGGGCTTGTTTTCGACGACAATTCGAGGGCTGGCGCCGAAACGCAATCCGCTGTGACTAGTCAAGCTGTCACAGAGAACAGTCACACCCTGGTCGAGTCCAGTCCTAAAACAGGTAAATGTTTGAACTGTTTGATGCAAACGCGACCACATAACTCAATCATATATGCTTGTTTCGGAATTTATTCTGTTCTGCAAATTTACCATTACTTTTCATTATCAACTTTTCCACCTATTTTCTATTGAACATTTAATAAATTTAATATTATTTCTATGGATTTATGACTTGATGTAATAATTTTCTTGTAATCTTTGAAAGTACTTGTATAATTTAACGTGATTTATCCATAAGTAATATAATCCAATACAATTTTAGTTGAATTATTTTAAACGAATGTATCATTTTTATTATCTTTAATCGTACTCAATGTGATAATTATTAACAAGCTATTATCTCTTTCAGGCGCAGGACATGGAAAACATGCAACTAATAGTCCTCACCACGTCAAACGAATAAGTCGAGCTGGCAGTGTCGACACTTTATCTCCTTGCGAATCTATTGCTTCTGATGATTTGATATTGGATTATGAACACAGCGATGCGAGCTCTTACGAAGAAAATCAACATCGGTTGGCATTTTATTCTATACATATATATTGCTTACATTTATACATTTTTACACAGATAGTATAGAGTGTCTCATCTACTTGTATGTTTTCAGTGAGCCTGTTATTGTTAATAATATAAGAAAATATGACAGGAAATCATTGGTTTATGGATATCATTCTAAAAGAAAGCCAAAGATAGCTTTTCTCGAGTAGTTTTGTATGTAGATGTGAAACTTGCAATTGTATAATAATAATTTTATAAATTCTTTTCGTACTGTTTTTGTAACAAATTGTTAATAATCTTGTTTGATCTATTGAAACAAATAGCTTGTCTCTATGTTATTTCCATGAATCTAATGAATTAAATTCTTGTAGAAATGTTAAATGATGCACTCTGTATATTGACTCATTACATTTATTAGAAAATTATTACATTTATAAATGGAATTTACAAAAGTAGAATTATTATTATTATAGTAGAATTATTAAGTATCATTATGTATTTCAGAGTGGAGACGAGCAAGCCGTTGCAAGATATGGATAATGCTACAATCCTGTCCGAATTGGAAGCCCAAGGTGAGGAAGTGATGAGGCAGTGGAGTTCTTTATTGAGTACATGTCAATCGCTACAGCAGACTAATGATTCCAACACTATTAACAACAACGTGAGTGATGGATCGGCCAATAATAATAATCAGCCAGCCAACGAAATAGGGTGTGTATTAAAAGTTTTTATGCCAACTTTTGAAATTCTTAATTGCTTTGTATTATTCATGGTTTAAAACAACGCATGATTTTGCGATAGATACAATTACATTCAGAACAAACTGTATTAAGATAATTGTTTGAGTAAAATTTCAATCTTATATTAATATAATTTTTTTTTTAATACAATTTTTTTAAATATTATATAATATAGTATCCTTGCTATTAATATTAATGTATCTCGAAAGACGCATAATCTTTTTGTAGCTTCAGAAATGCTTTTTCTGTTTATATTATATGTTGCTTCGTTCTGTGTTATTTTATAGGAATTTATTATATAGTATATTTATTATTATATAATATGGGGATAATGAAATGGAAATAATTCAATTTAATGTGTGATACTAGAAAATTATTTGATTACTTCATTAATTATAAGCAACAAGCTTTAAGAAGCTCAAATTCATAAATTTATTATGTAGAAATTTATTGTGACAATAGAGATCTTATTATTGATTATATTTGCAAAACAAAAGCTATTAATTATAGTTAAAAACCAATTAAAAGTAACATTTTCTTATTTACTAAAAGAAAGATTTATATATTTCTGTTTTTATATGTAAGTTAAAAATATTTTAAAATCGATAATTTGAAGATATGGCCAAGTAAAATTTATCCCTGAAAAAGTTAAAAAAATTCTTTTTGGAAGGAAAGTCAAAATGTTAGTCAATATAGTAGCATATATTATTATTACTATTAGAATAGCTTCTATTTTAATTTCTAGGATACGTAAGGTAAGTCGTGTATTATTGTAGATCAATATAAAATAAAAGTTGTTTTATTAATTTTTCTTAAGAGTACAATATTAATTAAATAATAGAAAATATTAAATATGAATTCTTTAATTAGAAAATATTGTAAATATTAATTTGTACATATATACAAATTAATATTTACAATATTTTATATATTATGGAGTTTGAAACGAGTAGTTCATAATAATTTTCAATTAAAAATCAGATTAAGTCAAATTTCCACTAATGATATAATTTAGATTTGTATTATACATGTTATATATTTAAATTTGCAACTTTTTATATTTTTAATTTAATGTTTATTGAAAATTTAATATTTACCGAACATAAAAATAGAGAGATGATATATTTTTCGAATTTTGAAATGAGAGAAAGTTAAATAGTGTAAAATTTTGTAAATTTGGGCAGGTATTTAGTTTGGTATTTTTATTATGAGTTTCACTTTGAGCAACGTTTGGCTTTGCAAAAATTCTATATTATGATTTTTTTATAATTGGCTTGGATTTGTATTATCTTTATTAAACAAATAATTAATCAGTATTTTAAAAGAATTTGCAAATATTAATTTCCACACATAAGTTTTCAAATATCTAAGAAAAAATTATTAGTTAAATGATACAATTTAATACAATATTTTGTAAAAAGTAAATATATTTTGTTATTGGCTGTTCCACTTAAAATGCACGATACATCCTCAAGCATGTTTTGAATTTAGTAGTCTATAAATTCAATACAATTATGTAGTGTATTTTTGTGTTAGTATTGACAATTTTTATTGTCAAACATTTTTCTGTTTATATTAATATTAAAGAACGAGAAAATTATCAATGCTATTGAACTAATAATAATAATATTGTAATGAGAATATCTAGGGAAAAATAATTTTAGATACTACATTTAGATCACTATAGAAAGGATATATATTTTATTCAAAATAAGATATAAAGTAAAACTAAAAAGTAATATTTCCATAAAATGAATATATTTATTACTAAATTCTAAGAATCTTATATGAGATAAATACAATTATTTTATATTATTTTTTTATTTTTATTTATTTTATATTATTTTTTTATTTTTATTTATTTTATATTATTTTTTTATTTTTATTTATTTTATTCATTTATACTTTGATATTTACTAATATATATATATATATATATATATATATCGTATCTAAATATATATATCGTTTAACACTACTCATAATATTTATCAAAAATAATATTCAAGCAAATTCTATTATTTGCATATTTCACAAATAAAATTTATAGGAGAAATATTCTTTTAAATCTTTAATTAACCTGTAAATTCATTTTTTTTATAATAATGGACATGTAAATACATCTTGTTTTTTTATACATTATTTTAACATTATTATTTTAACATTTATTATATTTTGATAATTAACATATATATATGTTTATCTTTCTGATTTAAAAACTATGTTTTTTTCTCGAAGAATTTGCTTATCTAACAGTAGACGGATTAAATGGAATCATTTTAACGTACACATTTATAAGATACGTCAGGATTTGCAATATGCAAGAGACACTATTCTATGACGGATAAAGCTGTGTCTCATCCATTTAAAACTACGTCTGCATTTCCGACATGTGGAGACCACTCTTCAAGCAAGATATCACACTCGTCAGAGCATTCATTCCGAAATCAATAACTCTATAGAAATTGCTTGTACGAATCCGCACGAAATAAAGGGCAGACGTATTTTTAGAGACACAAGTGAAAGAATATTTTTATTAAACAGAATTGAACTTGCCTGACGCCAAGTGAAATTATCGCAACAGTTATTAGTTGTAACAAATTTTTGAAATGAATATATCATCTACTATGTATGTCATGCGAAACATTTTGAAACATTAGCATTGTAATGCTATACGATTTTTAATTCTATTTATCACTACTAATTCAAATCTGAAACGAATTTGAAAATAGTATTTGAGTAATTAATTTATTAATTTTAGGACNTTAAAAGTAATTAAAAAAAAAAAAAAAAATAAGTAAAAAGAGAAAACCGATGGGAAACAACAGTTTGAACTATCGTGTAAAGTGGTTGGTCGAGTGTAATGGCTTCGTCGGCGTCCGAGGTATCGAGAGGTGCGAAGAAGCGAACGGTCTTAACCGGAAGACTTCGAGCGGACCTCACGAGTGGAAATGCGGAAGTTGAAGACGAAGCTGGTCTCGCTTCGAGTCGAAACGGCGAAGATGGTCGTGATTCTGGATTGTCTTCTGAGTCTTCGACGCCAACAGTGGGATCGCCGATACCGAGGCAACGAAAAGCTACGAGCAATCCGATTAATATCGCCACCTCTTCGGTGAAATCACGTGTCACGAGTCAGACCGGAAGGTAGCTTCGTTTCATAGAACAATCACTGGTTGCTCATTTATATGAAAGTTTTCGTTAGTCGATTGATCACGATACGTTGGTTGGAATTAAATATGGATTAACATTATTTTTAGGGAATTTTTAAATCTAACAGTAGAATAATTAGTATTTATCACTGGTGCGTTTCTTAAGTTACTTTTAACCGAATCGTATTTCATATTTCATTGTTTTTAATTTAAAGTAATGTTCGATAATTTTTTAAGTTGAAGGAAAGTTGGAAAGAATTGTGCTTGACATATATATGTATATATATGTACAGGTATGGCTAACTGAGACATTTTCATGATTATTATTGCTTCAAATATAATTATTATGTGTATAATTCTGTATCGTTAAGCACATGCTCAATAATATCATTTACTACAGCAGAAAGTAGCTCATACTTTTTAATGAAAAATTGTCGATACTTTAAATTTGTATTACTTCGAGAAAAGAAATCTTACAACAAATTTTAAAGGATTGTTGTAAAGAAAAGACTTCTTCTCCCTACATCCATATCATAAAAATTTAACTGTTAATCAATAATCGAATGATACGATTTAATTATTAATTTAACAAACGTATCATATCCTATTCATTTGGAATTTTAACTCTAAATTAGGCAATTAATATATATATTCCCTAACTTTTTTTATAAAAGGAAGATATAAGATATATTTGCTAAACAACACACGCTTCGAATTCTTCGTTAAAAGAAGAAGGAATACTAATTTTATTTGATACTATATAAAAAAAAAAAAATCTGTAAAATCTGTAGGTATTAAATTTTAATCTTCTCATGTATGCATTTTTGTTCCAGAAACGATTGTGATAAAACGACAAAGGTATGGCGAAGTAGATCCGTGACTGATTCACCACGTTCCGTAGATAGTACACGTACTCGTCAGTTTTCCAGTCCTTTAAGGATATCAAGGAATGTAAGTCACTTTTTAATTAAATTTTAAAAATTTTAAATTCTTCGTGTATCGTGTAATTATTATCTGATTTCTTTTTTTGCATATTTATCTGAAATTAGAGGATTTAATTTGTCGATATCAATTCCTTTTCAAAATGTAATGTATCATATACAAACAGTATGTTTTCAGTTTATTGAAAAGGAACCTTTTTCAGAAAATTTAAAATAGAAGATTAATATTCTATATTCTAAGAACAATTAATATATATTATGTAAATTATTGTAAAAATAAGAACAATTAATATTCTAACTAATTAATAATTTTCTACTATATATATAATTCATAGTAATAATTTTAGTAACAATTTAGCACTATCTTACATATATGTTTAATAACAAAAAGTGAAAAAGGTATGTAAATAAGTAAGTAATAAACTTCTATAATATTTCATTTCAGATCCAGTCACCGAGTCTCGACTCTGGAGATGAAGGAAGTCTCCGACTTGATCGTGATACCTATCAACACATGTTTCAAGACATTGTTTCAATAAAAACGATGCTTCTGAAACTGAAACGAGTACTTCAAGAGGTATATTGAATGAGCATGTTCAAGCAATCGATATAGCTTGTTTCTATCATTTTGTTTTTTCTTAATAATAAAACACACTCTTTTCATTTAAGTTATACATAGATATGTATGTACATACATGATATCGATGTGCTTTTATATTAACACGCATTTTTTCATTTTTTTCATTATTCTCTCATCAACCATGATTTTATCTTCAAGTCAGAAGAGAACAGTTTGACGAGGGTACGTTGTTTTCTTTACTGCACACATTATTTTAATGTTTCTTTTTCTTTTATATCATTTCCTACATTATTGTTATAATTTTTTTTATAATTTTATTTGGTATTATTTTATATACTTTATATATTTATTATATCGTTCACGTACATATTATTTTTACTACAGTTTTATGGTTATAAAATGTTGTATGTTGAAAGCATACAATACGTTTTGCATTATGTTCGCAGGCAGAAACTCTCAACCCATTCGATAATACTGTGAAGGTTAGTTTAATTTTTAATAAATATTTCTGTATATTTATTCGAGATTTTTTAGGACTGTAATTCAAATCTCTTGAGAAATCTTATTTATGAAACGATATTGTTGATCGAATATAGTTTCAAGGTATTCATAAATAAAAGATACAGATATCAGTGAGATCAAAAGTGTGTTGATTCTAATATTCAATAAGTTAAAACAATTCTTTAAATTTAAAAGAGGANCAAAAAAAAAAAAAAAAAAAAAATTTACTGAACTTAAAAGTCTTCTGAATTTCATTATTAGTCTTTTTAATTTAAAATTTAGAAAAATATGATTCTGTTCACTTCTGTTCTGAGTCTCACCTTTAATGAAACTTTAAAAATATAGAGGAGAAACTATTGAAACTTCTAAATTTTGTCATTAGCTTTTTTAATTTACTAAACACTATTCCATCGAAAAATATTTATAATCTGCTCCGTACACTTTGTTTGAAAACTATCAAGTATAATCGAGAATAGCGTTACTGATATAATGTAACATATGCAAATTTTACAAATTTTAGAATGGCCTCTTCTGCAACGACAGTGGTACCGCGGATGTTAGTACATCTCCAGGTACTGGTGGCAGTAATATCGTCGATGAATTGGCTGATTTACGTAGGCAGGTTGTCTTTTTACAAGGCCAAGTAGAGGATAGAGATCGAACTATTCAAGTATTACAGGTAAGGAATCTAAATTTTAGAAATATCTTTTTGTAAAAAAGAAGAATGAAGGCAAGAAATATTTTTAAATGCTCATGTTATTATTAATATTAAAATTGTAAGTGATTAAATATTAGTTACTTTTTTTATGAAAATTGGTGAAATTTATTACCTTATTATAATAATAAAAATAAATTTATTATAATAAGGTAATATTTATTATAATAAAGTAAAATTCAGAGCTTTGTGAATATAATTGAAGAGATAGAGCTGTAACAGGAATTTCTTTCGTCTACTAAATAGTATTCATATAAAAATATTATTTATACAAGATTATTTTAGTTTGATTTATATAATTATGTTAAATTTAATGTTGAATTTAAAAAAACTTATGTAATCTAAATTTGTATTTTCTACAAAAAATGAATTATACTTCATAATCCCAAATTATTAAATTTTATTGACACTAATTAGCTTTTATTGAAACTAATTAAAATTTTTATATTTTCTATCTTGTATCTTACAATAATATTATTTTATAATAATCATGAAATTATATTAAATATTGTAGTTCCAAATATCAAAACTTCAAGGACCTAATAGTGATGGCCAAACACATTTATATAATTATGTTAAATTTAATGTTGAATTTAAAAAAACTTAAAAGGAAGTGATATCTATGTAATCTAAATTTGTATTTTCTATAAAAAATGAATTATACTTCATAATCCCAAATTATTAAATTTTATTGACACTAATTAGCTTTTATTGAAACTAATTAAAATTTTTATATTTTCTATCTTGTATCTTACAATAATATTATTTTATAATAATCATGAAATTATATTAAATATTGTAGTTCCAAATATCAAAACTTCAAGGACCTAATAGTGATGGCCAAACACATTTATATAATTATGTTAAATTTAATGTTGAATTTAAAAAAACTTAAAAGGAAGTGATATCTATGTAATCTAAATTTGTATTTTCTATAAAAAATGAATTATACTTCATAATCCCAAATTATTAAATTTTATTGACACTAATTAGCTTTTATTGAAACTAATTAAAATTTTTATATTTTCTATCTTGTATCTTACAATAATATTATTTTATAATAACCATGAAATTATATTAAATATTGCAGTTCCAAATATCAAAACTTCAAGGACCTAATAGTGACGGCCAAACATGTGCTTTAACCAGTAATCACAAAAACCTTTTTCCCTCAAATACTTGCAACGCTACTACGCAGACAGAGAAGGTACGTTTACAGTTGACTATCTTCGATAAGATATTATTTATGGTACGAAAAATCTAGTGTTACAATGTTTTCGTGCAACTCATCAATTTTCACATTTCTCGATCCTGTCTGATCCGGCGAGCAAACGAGCCTGAATTATAAATCAAATTCCATTCAAATAATGTAAGTTATTTAAAAAAAGAGTAATGTATGATATTTTGAAGTACAATCAGACGAGACATGTCTTATTCAATTCTCACGAATCAAAATCTACCAAATTCTACGTCTATGCTTTAAATGTATAATATTATAAATGCTTTTCTGTAAACTAATAATTACCATTTAGACTCCTTTGCCCGCCATCAAAGAGTTACACCCGAAATATTTCAACAATCGAAGACTCAATATTTTTTGCTTCACGTGTCAAAAGCACACATAGCAACGTTGAAGAGGGATCTCTTCAAAAATGGCATAAATGGCACAAATGGCAAAATATTGCAAAACGATTTTTATTGTGCACATTAGTTGAACGTTTCATAATAGTACATATAATTCACGTTAGTTATAAATTGTTTTTTAGTAAAAGTATAATTACCTTTAAGTTGCGTAATTTCACTTAACATTATTCACAGCAGTATTTATAGAAAATCGTGTTATTTATTTGCTAAAATTTATACTAAATTCACTTGGTTAATGACAATTTTATTTTGGAGATTCCTAGCATTAGGAGATTCCAGAGGTTTGTTAACATTATTCACAGCAGTATTTATAGAAAATCGTGTTATTTATTTGCTAAAATTTATACTAAATTCACTTGGTTAATGACAATTTTATTTTGGAGATTCCTAGCATTAGGAGATTCCAGAGGTTTGTAGTGTTTGTTATATATAATTTTAGTTATATATAATTCTTATAATACACAATTCAATATTGAAAATTTGCATTTAATTATGCAAGAGGTTGTCAGTCTGTTCCAAGAATCATTTACTCTATTTTTTTGTAGTGTTTGTTATATATAATTTTAGTTATATATAATTCTTATAATACACAATTCAATATTGAAAATTTGCATTTAATTATGCAAGAGGTTGTCAGTCTGTTCCAAGAATCATTTACTCTATTTTTCAAACTTTCGAAAGTTGTAAATTTTTCAGTAAAATTATAAAATATACAATTTTAGTCAAAACTGATTGAAATATCAACATGTTCTTCCGGATCTTATGATATCACTCATCTTACATAATCTATATACTATACATGATACATAATTTGTACTATATTTATACAACATTATTCCTACTATACACATTTAATTCTTTCTTTTCCAAACTAATTTTTGCCTATTTTACGATAAACAATCGAATTCTTACGGTTGAATTTCAAAATCACAAATGAATTTTTATGTTAGAGCTTGTTAGAGCTAGATCCATATTTATATCTGATGAAATAAAAATATATCTGTAAAAATAAAGATAAATTATGGACGATAAATAATCGACAAATATATCCATAAGGTCATAACTAATTCTAAGACAATCAATATCTTTGAAATGTTCGAGTAACTAAAAAATTACATAAATAACACATAAAAATATATGCATTTTTTATTAATTGCTCTCTTACGAAATACGAAAAGTATGATTCATCATTGTGATTTTCAATTTACGTGAAATGCAATTGAGTTATTTGTCTAGAATTCTATGATTGATTTCTGATGAAGGTAATTTCACTTCTTAATTCTAAATACATAGCCATATTGCTACCGTGGGAACGAAAGGATAAACGTCTTCACACGTACATATACAATTTTGATTTTCAATTTATTACGAAAATTTATTACAAATACATATAAACGTCGTAAAATTGTTGATTGAATATGTCCAAATATTTTCAATCATATCATACCACATTATAGATAATATTACATATTTATATTATTATTGTTGTTATTATTTTATTATTATACTTTTCAAAATAACATTAACATTGCAAATATTACTATATACAATATATTTATAGTTTTCCCAATTATCAATATTAATTTAAAAAAAAAATACTATTATCTTACTATTTGTTATATTGTTTATTGTTATATTATTTATTTATTTATTGTTTGTTTGATTGTGGATATAGACACGTCCAGTGTCAGCAGGGCCATCACTTCTGCAAACACTCCCACAGGAAGATGTTATGGGATCTCTAGTTAGGTGAGATTTTTTTTTTTCTTCTCATTTTGGTTGGGAAGTCTATTTTATTTTTGAAAAAAAATGAATACGTCGGACAAACCTTAGGAAATATCTTCAAAATGATGTGTTTCTTACGATAAATGAGAGGAGATTACAAATAAAATGAAATAAAATACGAAGTATAATTATAAAAATGGTTCATAGTAATTATAATATTTGTAGTAATATAATATAGCAATAGTTGTAATGTAGTAATATGTATTTGTGATAACTATAGTAATTTATATTTTTTGCTAAATTGGTACAAAATAACTCTGTAATATATTCTAAGGATTTTTCCGATGTTTCTTCATTTAGAATACACTAATTAAATAATACAATATTAAATTATATTAAGGTTGAGATGGTTTTAAAAATAAATTCATAAAATATAGGGTGGTAGACCATCTCTTATCATCATAAATATTTATATAAAAGATATATTTCAAATGCCATATTAAATTAGGGAATTTAATAAACATAATAAGTAAAATAAAACAGAGTTTATTTGATAATAATTAAATACAAATTGTGTATATATAATACAACACACACACATACACACAATATTTTACAATACTGTAAATTACTAAATATTTTGAAATATTTAAAATATAAAAATATAATATACACAATAATATAGCAAGTGAGAGAAATCAATATAATAACACAACAATTATGGTACAACTGGAGAATATATTCAAATGCAATTAAACGCAAACTAAAATATTTTTGTTCAAGACTGATTATTAATTTAGACAGGAAGAATAGCAAGTGAGAGAAATCAATATAATAACACAACAATTATGGTACAACTGGAGAATATATTCAAATGCAATTAAACGCAAACTAAAATATTTTTGTTCAAGACTGATTATTAATTTAGACAGGAAGAAGAGGAGTGAGGAAAAAATAAGAGAATTTATTAACTCAATCAACTATGATCTCACAGTGTTAGTACACGACAACACTAATATTAATCGTTTAAATGTATAAATTTCAGCTTAAATATATAAACTTCGAAGAGGAGTGAGGAAAAAATAAGAGAATTTATTAACTCAATCAACTATGATCTCACAGTGTTAGTACACGACAACACTAATATTAATCGTTTAAATGTATAAATTTCAGCTTAAATATATAAACTTCGTTAATATGCATACAAATACATAAATTTCTATACATATTAATATTTTGCTTATTTTTATATGAAAGAAACATTTTAATCCTACTTGTACCACAAAGAATACACATGCAATTATAAACGTTATTTACACATAGAGAAGTTAGGTATACACACATACGTGTCTAAATCTACAGCGTTTGCAAATATCATAAGTATATTTTTCACATGTGACGTCACGAAATTTGTCATAAATAACGTGTTGTTCTTGCTGCTCTGGTCATTACTCTTCTCCGATGATTCCATGTGAGACAGCTTCAGGATCGGGAAGGTAGAGTCGGTCAGTTTCTGTGACTTAATATTGGGATATTTGCTCATTTCTGCATTGAACGCCCTTATATTCGTGCATCTTTTCTACATTAGGGTCACTTGTTTGATCATTCGATTCTAACATTTCTCTATTTACTTTTGCATGCGAAAAATGATAGATAGACTCTTCTGCTTTTACTTTCGTTTCATGCTACTCTATTTCGATTCATTTTCAAATACCTACGAATGTAAACTAGCATAATCCGTGTCCGACATATTAAATATATTTTCTTGTATTTAGGGTTTGTGACCGAATCCTCTTCTTGTTTTTAGTATCATCAATATACAATAATTGATAAAAATGCTTGATAATAACGAATAATGATTTCATAAAGTAATCAGAAAAAGATTTGAATCTGTTTCAGGAAAGATTGAGTTATAAAATAATCACGGACATTAATAGATTGATGAAATGTGTCCAATAAAATGAGTAAATAGCTTTTGCATATGCGTAACATCAAAAATACACGTTGCATTTACTTGCAAACTTTTAGTAACAAATATCAGGAGGAAATATATTTTTTTACAATATATATAAAAGAAAAAAAAAAAAGAACAAATATCTAACATTTCATCGTGATAAAGAAAACAATAACACCTCTGAGATATTTTTCAACTTTTAAATATTAAATAGATGTGTTGATTTGAGAATTTTTCAATGTTTCAATTACAAATTCGCATTAATGATCAAAATGAACGCATACTAAAAATTTGATTCGATTGCAAGCCCTTTACGAATTCAAAGTTTGAAGTGCATACGTTAACTAATGATAAATTTTCATGTTTCAACAGTTCGGAATGCAACGTTAATGGTACATCGTATAAAACGTGTAAATTTGCTTTCAGACTGTCTCTGTAATTCTAACTTTCATGGCATACTAATTCTCCTAGCATGTAGTGCAAATAGATAAATATACGATCAGTTAAAAATTACGATCACGACTGTTCATTTATCTTGAAAACATTCTTTTGAGATTATAATAGATTTACAATTAATAATGTTTCATGCTGCATTTGATAGCTGTGTGGGGTAAGTTTCATTAATTTTCTTTTGTAACACATTGTCGTGTTAACTTGTTTGAATGAAAATTTATCGAAAATGTAGATTCATCTGGTTGTATCTCAAACGTTTGCTTCTAAATTTGTAGAAAATATTAAACTCTTTCAGGAATTTTATTACGAGATGAAAAATTGGGTTGCTGCAGAAGTTCTTGTACATTTTTATTATAAAATCAAAAATTAAACTCATATTATAGCATTACGAGTAACAGTAATAATAAATTCGTATTAATAAATTGCATTTCGTGTAGTTTTTTTTTTAATTAATCAGTTGTATTTTAATCGAATTTTAAATGTACACCATAATATCAAACTTGCAATTTCTTATAAAAACTTCTTGTGATAATTCTTTTAAGTATTATATTTGGCTAGCTTCATAAGAATTTTTTGCAACAATTCGACAAATTAACACGAAGCAGAGACTGAAACATTTTCACAAAGAATATATTTTGCTAAAATTAGTCCTTTCTATTTGCAGATGGAGTGACTCTTGGGATCGACACCGTCCTCCATTGCTCGGAGAGCTTAATGGTAACAGAAGCCCACGTAAGTCGACCGATCGCATACCGCGTACAATAAAATCTCGTCTCGAGGATACTTCGCATCGTGAAACCGGCAATACGGATAAATTGCCGGCAGAAAGCCCTTCGAACAAGAGAGCCGTGAAATCGAAAGACACCAAGTCCACCGAATCGAATGATAAGGAGCAGCATGAGGTAAAAAGGGAAGAGAATCTCGTGAGATCGTGTATTCCAACGGCCAGGAAACTTCCGACATCGACTCCGATACCACGGTCAGCGAGGGCTGTTATTTCAACAGGCCGACCGCACAATACGTAATTATTTCAGAAAAAAGATAAAAAAGAAGAGAAGAAGAATTGAACTCATTGAATTTTAGTTCACATTCGCATCGTTGCGAATAATCTGCTCAGATTAGCTTGTTAGTTTTATTTTCTACATTTAGGAAAAGAATTGAAATTCTTATTGTGAATTTGTAGCATGCAAGTTGGCGTTACGTGATAGGCTGCGGATTCTTATGCAAATACATATTTTTCTAAAGCAGGCTTGGGCTTTGAAATGAAGAGTAACAAATATTTTTGAAATACTGAAGTATTCCAGAAATATCGTTTCTACTAATTTATTGTTTTTATTTTGGAGAGAATATTGGGAAAAATAATTGTACCTTGTGTCCAAATGGACTTGGAAACTTATTTGTTGCCCGATTAATTGAACGTTTGCTAATTTTCTTACTAGACGAAGTGATATGTAGCGAGGAAAATTAGTGAATTATTAATTATTATTTGTTCCTTCTTAACAAGTCTAGATAAATGAAGTTCTAAAAGAAATTAAATCATTTTAAATAATCTTTTATTCGAGTTAATTTATTGAAATAAAATAACCAGACTTGCGAATGTTCATGCAATTTTATATTTTTGTGAACACAGTTAAAGAGATAAAAATTTGTTTCATCTACTAAATATCACGATAGCTGCTCTTCTTCGAATATATTACACATATGTTATATCTGGAATTATTTTTAATTTCCCAAAAATGCAGAAATATTCACTAAAAGCAGCATAATAAATTTTCCACAATATTGTACTATTTGAAATATGTACTATTTGAAAAATTATTTTATTTGACAACCAAATAATGGAATAGTTCCGATAAAAATCATTTGCCTTTTCAAGTAAACAAATGTAACATTATTTCAAGATAATATCGGATCAAATAAGCTGATTCATATTCTTTTAACAATTATTTTTTCAATATTTTAAATAATACCCAAGTCTGTTCTAAACAGAGTTAAAGAAAATTCAATTTAGGAATTGTATTTCACATGTTAAATATTACAATAAGTATTATATCTTGGATATCAAAAAAATATTTGCATATTACTTTGTTTCTCTCTTAAGAGTGCATAAAAATTCCGCAGCCTCGTATCGATAACAGTATTTAATTTTCGTTTCGATATTGAAAAGATTTCAATGATTATCATTTCGTAAGATTTTTCGTTGCAATTTCACGAATATAATGAAAATGAGAACATTCTTAAGATTTGCTATGCGTAAATTACAAAAATAATGTACAAATTATACGTTGAGAGTTAAGAACAATTCATAAGTTCCTATCATTTAAGTTTATGTTTCATTTGGTTTTCTTATATCGCGTATAGAAACTACCACTGTAGTCTTTCTACAACGCTTCGATACGATCACTAAATTGTACACATTCATTTGTAAATTATTAATTAAGTTCTGTACGACACAGTTTAAAAGTGTACATTCATCATGTGAATGTATAGTTTTAACTTTCATTTACTTACAAGCAATGTTTGTGATATTGTAAAAAGTGTCCGTTTATCTTGTTGCGTATACTCTCGTCATGTAAACATTAATCGGACTTATAAATTTCGGACTAATAAATTAATAAAAAAATTACAATACATATTTATCAATATTCATAATAACCGACAATAGTTGTCTATAAAGGCTTTGATCGTTGAAGAAATCTATAAATTTTCCAGCTTCTGTTCTCTTCATTTTGATATCTTCGAAATTGATATTTAAAGTACACTTAAAATGCAGTAAATACATGCAAACTCTATATCTTGTGGAATTATTATTATTACACAACGTATGGTGTATGCTAAAGCATTGTACATATATGTGATTATGCGATGTGTATTGTTATGTCGTGGCTTCTCAGTGCAATTAGGAACGTCAGAAACGGTGAAGATTTTTCATAAGAAAAGTAGTTCGAGGATACAGATACAGGGGTTCAAAGTAGCAGAGATAAAAGTCAAAAACTTGATTTTAATACGCATATATTCTGATCAGGATTGTAACCCTTAGGTTTTAATTTCAATTTAATAATTGAAGTTCGTGTCCAATTTATATTGAATTGGTGAATGGAAATAAATTTTCCTCTCTAATGTCATGTGAATTTTTAATTTCAGTTATTTAATTGTGTAAAAAAATATAAAATTACACAGAGTTTATAATTTAACAATGAGATAATAGAGGATTATGTAAATTTTCAAATACTAGTAAAAATTGTATCAATATAATGTAAAATAAGAAAAAATAAAATAACATAAGATAAATTTAAAATTAATACAATAATTTGCTTGAGGGTTAATGAATTATTATACTTGATGATCAGGGTTGTATTCGTATTGATCTTCAATGTGCATCTGTGACAATAGTTTTGACTCAAATTATCGATCTGCTCTCGATTATCTATAATTTTTTAAAAATTATAATTTTTTTAAAATTATTACATATATTTATAATAAATAACGCTGTAATCTCAACTCGATTATGTTCTGGCTATGGTTTTAAAATTTTAACATGATGAATTATTATAATTTATTTTTAGATGTCTTATAAATGTAATGATTTGTGCTAAAATTTAACGTAAAGATGCAACCGAATTAATTTTCACACTTAATACATTTATTTCTATACTTACTTACCATTTATGTAATTGTTGTAGCGATTATACCTTGTAAAAATTTTCCTGAATAGTCAACAAACAACAAATCAACTTTTCTATTTTCTTCTTCGATAATATACTCTGCAGGATTGAAAATATCTTCTTCTCTTAGGAATGATGTATGCCCTATAATTTATGCACTATGTGATTGTGATGGATTGACAGAATCAAATATATGTTCAGTTACTGGTACGGAATATACGTTTTGATTATTAATTATTTATAATGTTACGAATTTTGTTGTGTTAATTTCAATTGAATTTATGGATGACTGTGCCATACTTGCAATTTTAAAGATAGTGATTAACATTAACCATTTACTTTGAAAGCCTATTTCCTTTTGTTTTGAAATGCATTAGTTATGCAATTCAATTAAACAATGAAATTTTAATTAATTAAATAAATTAATATTTTAAGATTTACTATGATTTATAAATGAAATGTTTACGTTAAAATATATGTATATGTATTATATTATATTATTTAAATTATTATATTATATTATATATGATATATATTATATATTAATATTATTTTATTATTATTAATTTAATAAATTTTTTGCATTTTTTCAATTTTCTGAAAAAATAGACCTAGATTACTTTTAAGATAAACGTTTATTAACTTGAAAAAAAGGCTCGTAAAGAAATAACATCTTTTAATGGTAATGGACTGTTGTTATAAATGCATTGTTATAAATGCATTTAAGCTATATCCTAAAGAATATTTTGCATTTTTTGCCATTTACTGAAATTGAGTTATGAAAAAACAAAACATACATTTGTGCTTCACATGAATTACTCTATTTGTATGAAGTCTTATAATCTTTTGAATTTTCGGATTCCCTGAGAACCAACCTTACGTTAACGCAATATTTCATCTGCAATCCTTCTTAGTGAATTTATACTATCAAATTCTATTTTTTAATATTTCGAGAGAAAATTCTAATTTTTCAGATTCTGTTACAATTGTATCTATAATATTGTGGTAAATTAGTGGTAGCCACATGTAACAATACATTACGTAAAGTGTATACTATTACATGTATCACAGTATATGTAATTGCATTACGGTGGTGTAATATTGTAGTGTAATATTTCTAAACTGTACATTATATTCTTTTACAATTATTGTATTTAGAGTAGAAACGCAAGATAAAGGATCTATCATTGTAAAAATTTATGTTCTACAGACGTAAAAGCTTCGTTTTTAAATATAGCAAACACTAATCTTCATTTCAAAATTTACGAAATTTAATCTCACTATGTTATTTTTTATTCAATGTACAAATGCTATGTATATGATAGCTTTTAATTAAGCCTGATTTCAACAGTAAACTATTACTCTTAGAATCAGAAAAATTTTGTAAATTTTTTTTTTACGTTACTTATAACTTATTCCATAGCTGATTTGTAAGATTATATTTGGTGCTATTACATGTTTTAAATTTATTGTATTTAGAGTCTCCTGATTCATTAGACAAAAATATATAATAATGAAAACATTTTTTTATTGAGTAAATTAAGAAAGAAGAAAAAGATCAAGGTAATGTAACTGTATAAAGGATCGGTAAACATATAACAGTTTCTTATATTTTGCTTCATAACTAATTAATGTTATGGTAGTAAGTATAGTGTACTCTTTCATTGAAAGCAAGGAATTTATCTTCAAAATTATTTGATATCAGGGGATACTAAATATTTCATACATACATTGTACATTTCTTTTTATTCATACTTTAATTTGTAAAATGATATAATAAAAAGAAATTAAGAGCATAAAACAACTTTTTGTATATAAACACTATTGAATTTAATATATCTCTATACCTTCATAATAAAAGATAAAAAATATCATATGTATAAAAATATATTCCAGTACACAGAATATTTTTAAAGCTACAGACTGACTATTACAAAATAATGCTAAAATAATTAAAAATGTTTTCGTATTAATATATCTATCAGAAGGATAACAAAATTTTTTTTATGTTTGATCTAATTATAAAGATAATTTTATTGAAAATTACGTTTAAAATTTTTAAATTTAAAATCAAATTATTTACTGATTTGAAAAATAAAATTTTTTTTGTTAATAAAAGTATACAATTTATGCTCCTTTTCATCTATCTAATATATATATATATATTAGATAATATATATATAATATATATATATATATATAATATAGATAATATATATATAATATATATATATATATATATATATATTATATATATATATATATATATATATATATATATATATATATATATATATATATATATATATATATTTAATATATATTACTAATCAATGAAATAATTTTTATAAATTTGCATATTTTACGTTTTGTTTTTATCATTTCCTTTATTAATCATTTGGCAAAGTTTCAATTATTCTTTTTACCTTTCTTAACTTGTATTATGTAATATCCTATGTGAAAGTAAGTACAATTAGGTTTTTGTGAAATCTGAGAAATTCTATTTATTTTTACTGGCGTATCACAAATTTTTATATAACTTTAATTTATAAATTAACACATTCGACATAATATTTTTTAATTCATTGTATATATGCTTTTAGTACATTAATCTATGCATTTTCCAATTGGAAATATTCTAAAATATGAAGGAGAAAATAAATTATTAATAACTTAGTCATAATATATATATAATATATGAAGAAAATAAATTATTAATGACTTAGTCTAATAACAACTATGTAATAATAACATATTATAGTTATCAATTTGTAGTATATTATTATTTAAATTCCCTTATATTTTAAAAGAGAAATATCTTTTTAGTAAAATGCACTTTTGTGCATTGAATTCAATAGAAAGTTAGCAATTTATATTTCCAAATTATTACAAAGTAAGGAGAAGTAAATTATTACAAAGTTAATTAACAAATTATAAACAAATTTGTGCATAATGGAGCTTGCAATCTTTGCAATTTGCTTATAATATTGAGTCAGTTTTGGTTATTTATAAAATTGATAAAAAAATTTTGTTATGAATGTGAAATATTTTTTGTATTCAATAAAATATGACTAGATTGCAGCAGATTAGGCATAGATTTTTCTAAGCAGTGATTTAAATATAATGAAAAGATATATTATAAATGCTGCTGTTCCTCAAATGAGCTAGTATTGTATTTAGAAATGTAAAATTTAGTTATAAGCACTTTTGAATATTTAATATTAAACACGTGGTATACACAAGTCAATCATGTCAAATCTTAATAAAATGTAACATCTCAATCTTATTTAATATTTCTGAAGTAATTAACATATATTGAATAAAAGCTTTTACTTGTAATTATAGAAAGATACTGATAATTTACCTGTAATAGAAATTTATAGATTTTACTTTAATCTGTGTATTATATTTATGTACAAACATATTTTCTCTGTGGTCCTAAATATAATAAGATATAATAAATAATTTTAATGAATTTTTAAGCTTTCATATTCTATTTATTTTCACAATTTATTTTTTTTCTTGGTAGCTACGTAAGAAAAAAAACAGGATTTTTGTTCAAATATGTTTTAATAATAATTTGGACTACCTATAAAATTTTTAATTTATACAGTTTAAAAAGAAAATATCCAATATGAAGTATTTTCTGAGAAGAAAAAAAATGTTCCTTTTTACATTTTGTATCATTATTGCAATTTAATAAAGTTTGCCTTCTTTGATTTTAATATGAAGGTTGTGAAAAATTTATAAAAATGGATAATTTAGATGTATATAAAATCTTCTCAAAAAATTACTTAAATTTTTATCTAAATGTAATTGTTATATTATATATATATTCATCCATTGATGTATTTATGCATTTATATATTCATGCGTTTATATATTCATGTATGCGAGATGCCTCGTCGTCCCACGGTGCCCCGCTGGGGGGTCTAATATTTTACTTATCAACTAATTGTCCCTACAGTTCAATTTAGATCTAAACTGAACTGTAGGTTGCGTAGTTCTTAGCTTGATATCGTTTTACAAACTGTAACGTTTGTAAAACGATACCAATTACCAGGTCTCACCACGAGGAGGTGACTACGCACGAGACCCGCCCCGGGGCTTACATTATGTACCATCCATACAATCATACAATACATTAAGTGCATACGATCATACAATACATACAATGCATACAATCATACAACGCATACAACAATTCGCAGCCCTATCACCGCATTCTGTACAAAGACACGTTTACTAACATACAATGCATACAATCATACAACGCATACAACAATTCGCAGCCCTATCACCGCATTCTGTACAAAGACACGTTTACTGAACTTGGAACAAAATTAGGAATCCCTCATCTCCTCTCTTCCTTCCTCCGTTGTTGCTATTGCTACTTTGTTCGTTCGACACTGGAGTCGAATTTCCAAGTTTCGCAGTCAGTGTGCCGGATCGAGGTTCGAGCATTTAGATGCAAGTAGTATAGCGCTACCCCCAACGACACAGAAATTTCCAAGTTTCGCAGTCAGTGTGCCGGATCGAGGTTCGAGCATTTAGATGCAAGTAGTATAGCGCTACCCCCAACGACACAGTGGGGTTCCGCGGAACCGCTGAGTCGGATTACCAAGGACGCTAGACTACGAGACTTTCACCTCGCCCTTTCGGACGAGGCTGCAGTTCCCCGATTCGGCAGAAATGCCAAATCGAGGTTCGAGCATTTAGAGACGAGTAGTCTAACGCTACCCTCAACGACACAGTGGGGTTCCGCAGAACCG
>NIPQ01092564.1:0-11880 GCA_002806875.1 Lepidotrigona ventralis hoosana
GGACCACGAGGGACGTTGAAGCACATTCAGGAACCACAAGGAACATCAAGAGACTTCGAATGTACTGTATAATTGTACTATTATTGTGTAACACTTGCCTAACTTGAACTAGTATATTCCAAATATTCCCAAACACGTAGCAAAGTATGTTCTCGCGTTTCACTCACCATCACTCTTCAACAATACGACGTATTATCGTGTTCTTACAACAATCTCTCGCTTCATCGAGTTCGAGTACGCTCTAAGCCTTGAACTGGAGCTACCTGGCTTGGCTCTTTAGCTCCTTTGGAGTGCCCTGCTAAAAAGCTTGAGATTTTTGGGCACACGATAGTACGTATTTTTGAGCGACAGTGAGTTTTTTGTTCGTTCCGATCGCGTCGCGATCTTTGCTTTATATTCGCGGTTGAAATGAAATGAGTTGGCATGTTGAAGCAAACTCGTCTCTTTTGAAATTAGTTTCTTCAGTCGTTACAAGTAAGGCAAGTGTGTCGTTAGTATGAAATTCTGCGAGTGACTGCGATATATTGTATGATTTGCATTCGTTTGTATTGTATGTGTTGTATGACAGATGAACCTACTATTAACGCGATAGTTGTTTGGGAGACAGAGTTTCATAGTTCAAGTTTCATAGTTCATTTTACGTTTTAGAGTTAAGATTTAGATTTAAGGATGAGATTGAACTGTACACCATGGGACGACGAGGGATCTCGCAGGGACATTGTGGAATAAAATGATACGCTTTTTCCTATAATATATGTGATCATTTTACGTTTTAGAGTTAAGATTTAGATTTAAGGATGAGATTGAACTGTACACCATGGGACGACGAGGGATCTCGCAGGGACATTGTGGAATAAAATGATACGCTTTTTCCTATAATATATGTGTAAATTTTTATTTTGTCTTTAAGTATGGAGAATATTTTAAATCAATTAGGGCGAGTGCGACGAGGACATCCTTCGATCTATTGAAAAAAAAATTCAAATTTTTATATACACATTTTCTCAGGGCAAAACACACATCGAAAGAAAGCTGAGAGCCTAATTTTAGGGAAGCATATAGAAAAGTTCGCAAATCAATCCTCTTAATTGGATTTTCTTCGAAATTAATTCAAGCTGTCACATTTTGGACAAGGTGGCGCCATCTAGCGATAACTCAGCGGTACTAATTAATTTTGAAAATACTTATTTCTGCATTTTTCGGTTTAAATGAGGTATGAAAAGAAAGCTGAGGATCTATTTACGCTAATGCAATCAAACAAGGTGGCGCCATCTAGCGATAACTCAGCGGTACTAATTAATTTTGAAAATACTTATTTCTGCATTTTTCGGTTTAAATGAGGTATGAAAAGAAAGCTGAGGATCTATTTACGCTAATGCAATCAGAAAAGTTCACAATTCATTTCGCTAAATTAGTTTTTTTCGCAAATGAAAATTTCTCTGTTTTACGGGGTAAGAAACGCTAGCGCCGCGTTGTGGCAGAATGATGGAACTAAAATGCAGAGAACTACTTTCAGTATCACAGGGTTACAGATGATGACACTACCATGTTTAAAATGTGACAGGTTAAAGTTTTCACACTAATAACGAGAAGAAATTAATTAAGAAATTACGTCTTCAGTTTTAGACCCTTGGCTTCCGGTCTACGTTCTGTTTAAGTATTATTTATCTATATAAAGAATTTTTTAATTTCGCTAACATTAATATTACTGTTATTTAGTGAGTGCTTAATTTCTCGTAAACTATAGTGAATATCAGATTCAAATTTATTTATGAACGTAATTAATAGAATTATCTTTGAAATATATGGTCATCGAATGCAAATTATTGGCGTAAAAAATTAAAATTAATTATGCTTCTTGAATGGTTATAAAGCGTTTAGTTCCGCCATTCTGCCACAACGCGGCGCTAGCGTTTCTTACCCCGTAAAACAGAGAAATTTTCATTTGCGAAAAAAACAAATTTAGCGAAATGAATTGTGAACTTTTGTGATTGCATTAGCGTAAATAGATCCTCAGCTTTCTTTTCATACCTCATTTAAACCGAAAAATGCAGAAATAAGTATTTTCAAAATTAATTAGTACCGCTGAGTTATCGCTAGATGGCGCCACCTTGTCCAAAATGTGACAGCTTGAATTAATTTCGAAGAAAATCCAATTAAGAGGATTGATTTGCGAACTTTTCTATATGCTTCCCTAAAATTAGGCTCTCAGCTTTCTTTCGATGTGTGTTTTGCCCTGAGAAAATGTGTATATAAAAATTTGAATTTTTTTTTCAATAGATCGAAGGATGTCCTTGTCGCACACTATTTCTTTCCTTGTCTGGCGCGCATGTGTATCTGTCCTTGTCGCACGCTACTGTCCTCCTTGTCTAACGATGGACAAGGAAGGCAATAGCGTGCGACGAGGACAAACATATACGCGCGGTAAACAAGGAAAGCTATAGTGTGCGACGAGGACAGACTTACACGCGTGGTAAACAAGGAGGGAAGAGTGTTAGACAAGGAGAGCAACAGATTTTAGTTCCATCTTTCTACCGCTACGCGACGCTAGCATTTCGGTGTCTATAAATCGATGAAATTTTGATTTCCAAAAAAATTTAATTAAAAGGATTAATTTTTAAATTTTGATAATTACATTTTCCTAATTACAGCCGGGTGATGTTAGGAAGGTAATAATTAACCTTGTATCGGTGATGAATTGTCAATGATATAATATTGATAAATATTCTTGCAACAATAACCTATAAAAGTTGCGTGTATCAGATTAAAGTAAATTTTTTTTTCACTATACTAATTATTAAAGCTCGAATTTATATGCAATCAGGTTCGTACGAAGGGATCTTTTTTCAGCTATTAAGTATTAATATAGACTTTTATACTTTAAATTCAGGAAACTCTTTACTCTCAATAAACACTCGATAAACTTTGGACCTTTATGAAAATTTTTCGAATTACATTCTGAAAAGTGCAAGTTTCCATCGGAATCGGCAGCCTGACAATTGAAAACACTAATTAAAGAAATGTCAAGGCAAGAAATGGTAGGCAATGCACAGTATACAAAGAAATATACAAATATATAGAATAGCCAAAGTATAGTGTCAGCAGGTAAAACAATGTTCTACAAAGTTTTTATTTTGTTAAATTACATTCTAAGAACAGTAAAATTCGCAGTCTATTGAAAAAGAAAGAAGACACCTGAAGAACTACACACGTTCCTCTGTGTAGTTCTTCTATAATTTATCATCCGCATCACTTCTTTGTCAAGCAAACGAACACAGATCCTGCAGATAAGCTGAAAGAGGAGCAGATCGTTTATTGCAAGGTGGTAATGATTGTTTTGACAGCAGCTTGCGCTTCGACCATCATGAACCATTCTGCCTCTTGCAGCCCCATTGTCCCCGTCACCAGATTGGAATCAATATTTACACTCAAGCCCATGTAAGCTGTGGATTACCAGAGGCTCAGCCGATCCTTCCAACCCTTTCTTGATTGAGTCAGCACAGTCAGCCGGCCGTTTTACTGAAAAATTTCGCTTGGAAAAGGGTCCCGTACGCGATCTCGCTGCTGACCAGCCTTTTCCCCAATCCACCTGAAACACTCTGCGCCCTCGGGAAAGGCTATTTTTTTCTTTGTGTGGCCGATAACGATTTCTCAATTTCTTTCACCATTGGAAGCCAAGTTGTTTGAAGCAATCGTCAGGAAGCACTTGTCGAAGTAGTGTCGCTATCTTTTGAAATTTATCTGAGAATTTGTGGAAATAAGATGTCTTCTGAGAGAGATTGATACTCGTAGCCCGTTTACAAGTTTCATAAACTCAATTTGACAATTTCATAAAATCCAAAATTGTAAAAGATTAATATATCTATTTTTGACTGCTTGGAACATGTTAAATACGGACTGTGCTTGTTGAAAACCATAAATAATAATCTACTCTGGATACTATAAAATTACAGTTTATATGATTTTTCAATCGTTACAACGAATTAGCGATATAATTAGTAAAAACGACCGTGGATGTTTCAATTTAGAGTTTAGTAAATGAAATCTACATAGAATACCGCTTTTTTACAAATTTCAAATTTCCCACAAACTTCCCGTTAATCATTCTCCTTCTTCAAAGGTACTCGAAGAGAGTCGTGATCACTGGTACGCTTCTAAACGATTTTTCACGCGTTCGAAGAGGGTTGCTCGATCCAGGGCGGCCAGGTTGGGGCGAGCGTTGAACAATATGAAAATTCGTCGATCGTTATTGTAGCGTGTTCGACTGGATAACGATGGAGATATGTCGGTGCACGCGCGTGAAAGCTTCTCTATTCGAACCGTGGATAATTCGCAATTGGATTATCGTGGCCGATCCGGACGGTCGTTCTTTAATTGTAGCACACAGATATAAGATGGGGAGAATGATGCCGGTTTGTTTCCCCCGGGTGGGAAAAATTGAAAGTGCGTGATTTGACAAATTTGTATTGCTGATTAGGTTGCGAATGAATTTTTTCTACGAATATAAAAAAATTGCTTAATTTACATATTAGAGTGTGTATAATAATCTGCGAATATAAAATTGCTTAATTCACATATTAGAGTGTGTATAATAATCTGCAGTCCCCTATAGATAATGAAATTTTATTTATAATAATATTGAATAATATTATTAGCCTGAATAATATTGAAAATTATTACACGTCGAAGCGAATAAATTTTATTCAAAATTATATTCAAATATAATTTATATAAAATGTATACAGTTCTTTCAATGGTTAAGATAAAAATCTAGTTACAAATAAACAGATTAAATATCTCTAATGTGCTTTCGGCATTCACAAACAGAACGAGATATTTACATCACAAGTAAATCGCTTCTCGCGTAACTCGTTCCCTCGCTTCATCGCAAAGTTTCCCATCTTAAAACCCAAATCGAGCGTTCTTCGCCGCTGTAAACGCTTCCAAGATTACAAGGAATTTCTTTCACAAAATGTAGATACAAAAACTGAACGCTATAAACGCTCGAAACCAGCTCTAAAAAAACACTCTTAGAAAACAAAATACGTACAAAAATTGGAAAAAGGAAGAGAGAGAGAGAGAGTCTTCTTCATCTACCTGCAATCACATCAACCTCCACGTTATTGCTATTCGCCTGAATTGGTACTTCGACGTTGACTGGTGCGCCGCTGAAGCCTAATCTTGCTTTCGGCGGAAGTCCACTGAAGTCCGGAAGGTTCTCCATCTCGTACAAGCGCGTGTGTTGAGCGAAAGAATCTGCGTGAAGTCTCGTCGCTATTATTCCAAATCCTTTAATCGAGGACCGAGAGGAAGATCAGATTATTCGTCAAATTCTCGCGATGAAACTAAACTGTGGAAATTTCTGTGAAGCTCTCTTTTAGAATTTTTATAGCGTTCTATGTATGTTTTTTAGTATCCAGGAAAATATTAATTTGCTTGAATTTATCTTTCACGAAAGCTGGAAAAAGATTTACAAAGGTTTAATACAATGGGAAGGAAAATTCGAAATCCAAGTCTGATCATTTAAGCTATGATAATTCTCCAAACAACCTACTACTCCACATTTCTAAATTTGAATTATAATCAATCCGCGGATATTGGATTTTTTTTACCGAAATTTCATGGTCCAAAGATCTACGAAGTACGGAGTAAGATGAAGCAAATTTCAATATAATTATCTGCAGTTTGATAGTGATCCTTACCTTCGATCAAAGCTAGGAAAATACCGCCGACAGTGGCGCTTCCGATCATCGACATGATTCCGGTTCTCGAGGCCAGAACACCTCCCGTGAGTGCTCCGCTTAATATAGAGTTCCATGGATCCTCCTTGTGACGCCAGCGGATCAACGTGCACTCGATGGCAGAGAAGAGACCGCCCCAGACAGCAAAGTTGCCAGAAATTTGTGGAACGCGGTTTTTCACGTTCGTTAGACCTCCGTGGAGACGTCGCTGGAATCCTGATGGCGCGTTCCGGAAACCGATGACACTCTGTGTTCAAAAGGGAAACCATCACTGTCGTTTACAATATCGATTTACATATGGATGGATAGTATTCTTTAAATTTAATATCTAATATTCAAATTTAATATCCTTCTATATGTATTCCTTAAATTTAATATTTTAATATTCAAATTTAATATCTAATTGTTAACAAATTTATAGTTTTCGTGGTAAGCTTTCTATTACGTTTGGGAAAGAGTTACTTGGAAAAGCGTGCCACAAATGGCACCCATGGTGAAGGCACCTCCACAATCGTCCACTATCCTCCAGGGACATGGTTCTCGATTGTATTCCATATTATGTTAATTATTTACAGATTATTGTTTACAGGCTATTGTCAGCAATAATTTCTTACGAATTTGTACCTCATTGTTTCACCTATACGTCGCGTATATAATTGCGATATGATAATATAATAATAGTGGTTGTAAAAAGTGTGTTAACATGCAGAATTAAAAACGGGTGAAATTAGCCGCACAGTCGTAAATCGCTTGAAATTATTAACGAATATCTATCGATTTCTATCTGCAGTAGCATGAGAGAAATTCAAGGAACACGTAACTTTGGAAGGTAAGTAGTTTTTTTTAATTCTTGCTTAGGTTCTTAATTTAAAGAATATATATATATATAAATATATTCAAAGCGAAATGTTTGTTCAGATACTCAAAGAAAGAAAGAGAGAGAGAGAGAGAGAGAGAGAGAGAGATAGCAGTAAAGAGAGGGATTTGCCAAAAAAATTCTCATCCTACTCGAGACACTTGTGAAATTTCAAAATGTTACACGCAACACACGTGAAAGTAAGTGAANGTTTTTTTTTTTTTTTTTTTTTTTTTTTTTTTTATGACAAGAAGCAAGAGCCCAAGCCCCCGTTGCGTATGAAGAAATTCGTGTGCTCGAACACGACTCATCAAGATAACTCGCCAGCTTATCATTAACTGGTTCTCCGACTGATGCCCATTAACATAAATATCAAATAGATACGTTAAAACACGTTTGTAGTTGGTTTCGTGTTCCACACATTATGGAAATTGCGTTTCACTGTACTGGGCGAGCATCGGTCGATCGTTTTACTCGTTATATTCTGATTTCTGATTTATTTTAATTGTTAAGAAGATTTCATTCTGTTAAGTGGAGCGATGTAATTGCATGTTTGAAAGAGAGATTAGTATCTTGGGAATGATTAAAGCGATCTTTTCTTTGTAAATGGTCACGAGTGAAAGAGAGTTGATTCTATGGGATAATGCACTTTCCACGACGTACTCTTGCGAATAATTATTATTTTGTGAATAATTTTTATGAACAGTAACGTCATTCCGGTATGTATGTGCTACCATCTGATGGGCGACAACAAGTGTAGGTAATAAAGATTATTTACCAACAACTAAAAAATGACAAATTGCGCGAAATGGAAAGGTAAGATAGATAGTCGTTGATCGAATGTTGCTATAGTAGTTTATCGCAAGGAATAAAAATAAAAATAAAATTGAGGTTCTTCATATTATACTACGTCAATTTTATATTCATATTGATTATTGTTGTATATTATTAACATTACTAACATACTATCTTTAACTAATAAATAACACACAGACAAGAAAATTCTACTACTCACCGTTAGATGCGAAGAACGTTATCATGGTCGTGTAATCGTGGTCCAGAAAATATCATGATGAAGCCAATCGTTAAATAGGATTTGTGAAATCTTCCGTTAAAAGAGAAGTTGCGTTGGAAAAAATCTGCAACAGAATATTATCTATAATTGATTCTTTAAAAAGTTTACGATGGAAAACAATAAATCTCTGTTTATCGCTCATTTATTACAGATAGAGAAATATTATTACTAATGTGAATTATTTAATTAGTATAATTAAAGTTATATTATGCATTCTAAAATATTTTCTAATATTATCAAACATCTATAAATATATTGCAATATAACTGACTTTATAAAAATTGTACTCTAAAAGTTCATTTCTAGCGTTTCGAATACATTGAGTATTATTAAAATATAGCGCGCCACTCTGCTGCGCAATACGCGATGCGCAGAACATATACAAACCTAACCACGAAACTTTTCTTTTTCCAAATTACCATAGATTATTGAATAAAGTTATCAATTTTCTAATATAAAGGGGAAATAAATATGTTTACTTCCGTGAGAATAAATCAAATGCAAATATATTCTTCACGATATCGAATTTACTATTAGTCATTCTGGCGTCCTTTTTGAATTTCACAGACGATCGAAGAAAGAAAGATTATTTAGTAATAAATCGCAACAGTATTTCATATATCATTATAATAAAAGTGAAAACTTACGTTAATTGAACATAATTGACAATGGTGTGGACACGACCGGAAAAATGTTGGAAAAGTAACGTATTTTATAAACGCGTTGGATCGAGAACATCCTTGCCGAACATCCTTCTCTTTGCTTGCTGACAGTGGAAAGGTCCTGCCATCTATCGGAAATAATTGAAACTAAAATGTACTATCATTTCTATATATATAAGGATATATACTTAGTTTGAAGTGGAGGCGCTGCAGTTTCTTCTTACCGGGTGGACCAACGACAATGCCGGCGAAAAGAAAAGAAGGAAAAAGCACAGATTCGTATACCTCGTATATGGAAGAAGATAAACGGCGGCAGAAAGAAAGGAAATAGAAAAAAGAAGATGAAATAGATTCATTAGAAGAACACGCGCTTGAGGAGACTGTTCATTATACGTAAGACTTGAACAAAATTATAATCTATTATGGTTATGTTAATTAGCGTAGCATCATTAATTAAAAGGAGTAGTTACGTTAATTAGCGTACTATTATTAATTATTAATTAATTATACCTCCACATGAACAGTACAAATTCTGCCTTTCATCGAATTTTTCCAATTTATTCTTTTCCATTCGAAATTAAGACGAAGACAAAGATAGTTTTTATATAGAGTTAGTGCTACCATCTATGTAACTAATTTTCAACTAAAATTAGAAGGGCCCGAAAAATCCTATAGATGACAGCATTTGCGTTAGACAAAGATAGCAACTGTATGGAATAAGGACGACAACAAAATTGTCGAATTTTAAACTGTCATAACTTTATGAAAGAAAGTAAAGAATGAATTTTGTGCATTTGATTTAGACCACAATTTTCTATTTTTTATTCCAAGTTAACATTTCGTGCGAATTGAATTTAAACTAGTTTATAGATTACAGCGCCAACAGGTAATATACTTCTTACGATTATCGAAACAATCGATATTTCTCATGATCGATTTTTAAGTGGCAGAGTAGATTTTTAATGGCGGAGAGAAGTACACCTCATCTGTAAAAGAGGAAGCGTCATCCAAAAGTTCTCAGGTAAAAATTTAAATCAATAGCTGTTAAATTTGTGTTTGTGTTGTAAATTTTTAAATTAAAACTTGCATTTTTGGCTTTCGTCCATCGAAATTTGATTGTTGAAAAGGCGTATAACTTTTAGCCCCAAGTAATTTAACCAAGTAATTATTCCATGTAATTTTCAACAATTAAAGAAATAATAGCATATAAATATTTAAACAGAACATACTATGTTAATAGTTATATATAATTTTATATTAAAATTTAATTTTAATTCTAATCAAATATTGTTGAATTTAATTTTAGTTCTAATGCAAATATTATAACCTTGTAATTGGCTACCTTATTGTTATATATGTATATAATAATACATAACAATGTATCATATATTTTATTATATGCTTTTACACAGATACTTTTATTATAACATTTTCTACTTATTTGTTCATTCTTTAACTTCATACTGCGTAACAATTCTAATATTAAATTCAACAATAACATATTAAGAATATGGATATTTAATAGTTAAAATAATAATTTTATTATGTGATATAATAAAATTTTTCATGTCCCTGTTCAAAAATATTGACAATTTTTCATCAGATATGTGAATATTTTCTTTTTTAAGAATTTTCTATGAATTTTGTGTATTCGATTTGGACCAGAATTTTTTATTTTTTATGTCAAATTATTATTTCGTATAAAACAGCGCTCCGACGGTGAAGTACGCAATATACTTCCTACGATTCTCGAAATAATCGATATTTCTCACGATCGATTTTTAAGCGGGAGAGCAGACGTTTAATGGCGGAAAGAAGCACACGTCATCTGTAAAAGAGGAAGCGTCATCCAGAAAAATCATTCAGAAAGAAGTGTCATCTAGAACTTTTCAAGTAAAAATTTAAATCAATAGTTGTTAGGCTTGTGTTTGTGTTTTGAATTTTTAAGATGAAACGTGCATTCTTGGCTGCAACTCAAGGTAAGATTTAACCAAATAATTATTACATGTAATTTTTAACAATTAAAGAAATAATAGCATATAAACATTTAAATGGAATATACTATGCTAAAAGTTATTTATAATTTTACCAAAATTATACTTATATTATTTATAATTTATACCAAAATTTAATTTCAATTTTGATCAATAAAAATATATATATATATATATATATATAAAATATGCTTCTGTTGTAACATTTTCTACTCATTTGTTGATTTGTTAATTTCATATATTATGTAATTCTTAACAATTCCAATACTAAATTCAACAATAATTTATTAAAGATGTACGTATTTAATAGTTGAAATAATAATTTTACTTGATATAATAAAATTTTCCAGTTCTCAAATGATGTGAGGCGTGGAAGGCTTTGGAGCTCGAAATTCGAAGTGTTCAAAACAACAACACAAGCACACTGTTTATCTGTTTGTCTTAATTATCGAAGCAGTTCGTGGAAGATCGCCCTATCCTCTACTACTTTCACAATTTCTGGACGAGACGTGTCGTGGAGAATCATTTGGCTGTTGAATTTCGTGACGACAACACGCGCTACGTCGCATTCGGTTCGTAACTTATTATAACCTATCGGTGGCGTCCATTCTTGTACATTCTTTTACTTCCTCCTCTTACTTAGTAGTATCATTTAATTAATACGCGTGTATTTAACGATTAATTAAGCATTAAGGCGACGAAATAGTGTAGCGCTTTGAAACTTTTCGCGACAATATTTCTTCAATCATTTACCACAGTTACCGGTGTTTTGTACGCTTTTTAAATAGAATTTGAAATTGATTATTCTTTCATTATTCGCTACACATTTGCTTCCATTTGACGCATTTGTTCTAACCTTTGGTTTCTTTCTGTGCAGGTTATTATTCTCTAATTGCAAAGACAGCATAGAATGCATTATTAATGGACAATCTGATGAATTTTCACGGAAAGTTGGCAACATTCTATTCATTCTGGGAAACATTTGGTATACAATATATGTATCGTAATAGCTTCATGGTATATACTCTCAAATGGATGTATATGGATGTATATAAATGGATATATACACTACATTAAATTTAAAGTTTTTATACTTTATTATACCATATTTTGCTACAATATACTTACTTCTTCCCAACTTATTATAAATATTCGAACAATTAAACGATTCAAAGCAAGAATTCACACGTGTACGATTTTTTAAAAATATATTTAGCTGTGAAATTTTGATTTGTGCAAACATTCGAATATTTATAATAAGCGACATGATATACTAACGTGCATACTTCTTATTCTAATAACGAACATTCAGAATGCAATTTCTACAAATATTTCTGCAAATATTGAGAAATATTTTCTAATTTTCAATTAATATCTTTAATACATACTCAAGTTTCTTTCTTTCATTTTCATATTGAGAAACACTATAATATTGAGAAATATTTTATAATTTTCAACTAATACCTTTAATACATACTCAAGTTTCTTTCTTTCATTTTCAAATATTGAGAAATACTTTATAATTTTCAATTAATATCTTTAATACATACTA
>NIPQ01092566.1:3817-13924 GCA_002806875.1 Lepidotrigona ventralis hoosana
GTTCCTTTCAATAACTCACAGACGTTCACAATAACAACACTCGCCGAGGATGTAATATTTTTTAATAGAAAAGTTGTTAATTAATTCGCAAGTATAACCTAACATTCGTAAGCGGAATAATCTATCCGCGATATTCCGACGAATGACTCGAATTCACATAGTATTTTTCGACGTCGAAGCCAGAGAGAAGTTACATAAAATTTTCACCAAGAACCATTACAACTTCTTGCATATTCATTATCAGTGTCTCTGCTAATTGATTTTTAAGCTAAACGTTGGTTGGCTACGGTTACGAAAAAATTCCACTTTCGTTCGGATCTTTCATAATATAACGCCATTATTTAAATAATAAATAATACATTAAACATATTGTCTGGATATTTAAGTAGAGCATTAAACAATTTATCGATGATGAATCGAATAATATATTATCCTTATTTAACTGGATATTTTTTAAAATAAGCACGTGTTGGTTTATTTGAAAATGATTTTCCTCTAGATTATTTGGCTATCATTTTATTTTTTATTTTGTACTCGAAGAAACCGTAGTTGTAGTCGTAAGAAATTTTTAAAAATGATGTCAAAAGATTCAGACTATTATCTCTTTCAAAGACAATGCGATCGATGAATATGAATATGCTTGGAATTATTTTTTCGAATTATGCAAAAATTGATCTTTCTCACAAAATACATTCGAGGAGCATTTTTTGACAATAATTACAAATCGTGTTATCACGATCGCCATCATCAGTAGTTCGCTGATTCTGAAGAATCGTTGTGTAGGTATTGTAATCATGCGATTTCAGATACGATAGCGTGTAGGGTCCAGCTTAAACAGGTGGGCAAATCGAAAATAAGATAATGAAACAGCACGTGTGACAATGTTTCTTCGTAGACAAAATTTCTCTGGATTTCTTCTTTCTTTTTATCGAAAGTGAAGCTGTATGAATTAATGAGAATGTAGATATCGCGTTTTATCTGGATATTTATTCGTATCGATATTTCGTAAACTATTGTACGATATTTCATAATCAATACATTTACTATATGAGAACTATGCGAATTTTTGATTTTGGATTTTATTCGATATGTCGAATTTTGTTTATTTAATTTAGGGATTGATCATTTTTGTGAGTTTGGAGAATAATTAGAAGATTCGGAAATAGGGGAATGATTGCAAAAAATGATTAAGTAATTGCAGAAAATAAAGGAAATTTTTAAGTGTAGATGGTACACATGGTTACAGATGGTGGATCTAATGCACTCTAATTTATAACTGAGATTTGGGACTTCAATAATTTTTAAGCGAATTTAAATATTTATTTTTTATATAACACGAGTTTTAATTTTTAAATGTTTCATCAGTATACTTTTGTTCAAGTTTTTCCTTTTAAATTTAAAAATTTTGATAATTTCTACTTGAATTTGTTAAATTATTGGTTATTGTCAATTAAATCGAACTTTTCTATTTTATGCTTGCAATTAGATATATATAGGTAAAATTAGAAATCAGGTAGAAACTCTCTCGATGTATTTTAAAATAGAGACTTCACGGAAAAATAAATTTTATATGAATGACAATTTGTCATTGCTCTATTAGTATCACTGAGGTAATACCTAAAATCATCTCACTGTCAGTTACAATCTATCACAGTGTAAAATTATCAAGTCACGAAGCGAATTAGATAAGAAATTTGTTTTGATGTGCATAAATTCATAATCTAGGTGAGATAGGAAGTTGAAATTCTATTATTTCTATTATCGAAAATTTAATTTTAAATTATTTCAAAGTAAAAACCAATTGATTGCGATGTTAAATAAATTTAAAGATTTTATTTTATTTTGAACAGTTTAATAAAACAGCTAAGAGAAAATAATAATATGGTCCTGGCNTTTAATAAAACAGCTAAGAGAAAATAATAATATGGTCCTGGCATAAAATACATACGTAACCAAAAATTATCCAAATAAACTAATACGTGCAACTTATTTCACTTAAGATTGAAAAGAGAATTATTACAAAAGAGAATTACAAAATTATAAAAAAGAAACTTACCAACTCACTAACAGATATTAATATTCAACTAATAAATTACTACGCAATCTTGACGCACCCTATATTTTTACTATATCAACATTAGCGGAAACAATAAACTGCTAATAACAATTTACTAGTAGTAATAATAAATTACATCCACAAAGACACTGTTCGTATAGGTATAAAATGAGACGAAACTAGCGTTGAAAGAAGACTAAATACTACATCTCTACACCATAATTCATCTGAAAATCCAAGCTCCCATCGCGTATTACTCTTCAATCGTTCCATCAGAGCCTCGCTTCGCAAGTTTTATTCCCCCGAAAACGAGAAGAAAAAACGTGGCAGTGGAGTTTCCCGCGATATAAGAGCATTAACAAATTCGCCCGATAATATTTGACTTTCATCCAAGAGGTACGTTCGCGCTCATTGACTTTTCACCCCCTTTCCCCTCTCCCGGCCTTTCCTTTTTTTCTTTTTTTTTTTTATTTCATTCCTCCTTTTATTTCTGATACCCTTTCCGCGAACCTCCTAATCTGTGTATGCGATCGATAGGCGCTCATTAATTACGGATTCAACGAACGACTCTGGCGGGAACGGGCCGTAAAAATTCGGGCCGATTATCGACGGGCTCCCGCCAGACGATGTTGCCTCGATACGGATCTCGCGATGCAATCGATCCTCGTCGACACGTAATAGGGGATTAACACGGCCGATCGTGGCTACGTGCCACGATCATCGAAATCATCCGGTACCTCTCATCCGAGCCTTTAAACGCTGAAAGAAATATAAGCAGCGCGTATGTAACGTTGCATTCAGAAATTTTCAGTTCAAAATTACTCCAGAAGAGTGCAATTTGAATGAATAAATAAATAAATAAATCACGAAAGTATTCGAACATTTATTATTTTGAAAGACTTTTCATTTCGGCTGTTTAAGTAAGTTGATCATTATCAAGTAATTAAAATGTAGGGCGTGCTTTACGATGCTACGTTGAAATATTTTTGCGACACACTGTACATAATATTGTATAGATATGTGTGTACCAGTATACCTAACAGAAGCTACAAGACATTTATTGCGAATATCTACATATTTAATATTGTAGCATGAATAACTATCTCAAGCGCATGATAAATTAGAAAGATAGTTTTAATAAAGTATAAAATCGTTCTGGACATTTCCATTTTTCAATTTTTGAAAAGCAAATGTCACACGTTTTTCAGCAATAGATGGTAGATTTTATTGCTCTTCTGACACAATTCAGGATAAATTTTGTGACAATATTCGCAAAGTAAAGATTGTGACAAGTAAAGATTGTATGAGTTCGTAATTAAATATTGGCGGATACACAGTAGCATCCTTGTTGTATGTTATTTACAACTTACGGTAGGATAATTTTTCTCCTTCTCTTTCTTTATACGTTCTACGGAGGTTTTCGGAGTAGAAGGATTAACAAGACCGGATTATTCAGTCAAACCTGTTTCCTGGCATATTGATTTTCCTTTAGCAGATACCGTTGGCCGAATTTACGGCCCTGGTGTTTTTTTATTATCTTATCTGCCCCTTTTATGTCGGGCATTAAAAGTTCCTATTACGCCTATCTCGTTTTTATTACTCTTAAATTGAGCCCTAAATTGAACGTCACATTAATACGCGCGTGTTCTAATATCACGGAGAGAAAATTAAGATGAAGAAATTAGCCGCGATAGATTTTCAAAATTAATTTTCAAACTTTCACTTTCACACGATCATTATGCTTATGTCTATTTATATCGTGTCACATATCTATTTTAATGTCATCTTGTTACTACTAAGTTGTAATATCAACCCTATCTGCACATATATAGATATTTCATTTACCTATGAACTTTATTTCAAGGTTTTGGTTTTATAATTTAAAATTGAATTACTCTGACTATTTTACATTTTATCAGTATAATTGGTAACATGGCTATAGATATAAAGTGAAAATATAAATATAATCTCATCTTAACAATCAATATTAATTACCATTATTATCTTCAATTGGAAAATCTATATTAATTGTAAATATGTTGTGTAATATCTATTATAGTTAAATGTTACAAATACTAATAGTTACAGCGTCAAATAACAAAATAAATTGTACTACAAAAACCAAGATCAATATTTTCTATAATCTATGCTATCTGATCCATTTTTATCTGATCGTACTATTTATAAAATATTCTTTTACGCAATTATTCTCTCTCTACATAAATCATATCTACTATAGATGAGAATATAATTATTCCAATAATTAAATCTTAATTAGTTAAGTATCTGTCACCGTGCAATTGGGAACCATAACAATTTGAAATTAATTAAAATTATTTAGTTTTAGAATTTTTTATTTAATTGAATTTTATTGCTAATCTCTGTCACGAAGAATATAAAATAAAATATCCTAAAGTATTACAGTTCTCTGCGATTCAACGCTAGTATTCAAGGACTAAAGTTAATTACTTAATTTCCATAGTGACCATCATTACTACTACCAATCAAAGCTAAAAAATCAATTGCAATTCTAAATTACTCTCAAAGTTTAAAATTAAATCGAGATAAAGTTAAAAATTTTGTAAGGAGGATACTTCAAACGTGAAATCGCTACAAAAACCAAGATCAATATTACCCTACCTCATCCACCTGTTCTCAAATACACTGGCACAATAACTACTTGACTGTATCGACTGTACCACATAATAATACACACTATAGACATACCTAATCATACGGTAAACAGATCGCAAGCACCGAAAACAGTGGCATCTAACACGTGTCTTTTCTGCAGCATCGTCTAACAACCGTCTGCCTCGTAAAACATCGTCGAGTGCGTGAACCATTATCGAACGATCAACAACTATATAACTATAGAAAGAGAAGAGAATGCGCGCGGAGTCCGGGCGTCGCGAGTCCGGGCAGCGTAACGAGTCTTAGTTAACGGGTGGACAATCGAGGTGCAATCTCCCGCGGATTATTCAGCATGATACACAGGCAGATATACATTGAGAGGTACTACAAACCTGTGTATCTCGCCAATATTTGACTAAATCATGAACAATGTTTGATTGTACACATGCGCGCGGCCGCGCGCGCTCATACCCAGCGCACACACGCGCCCGGCTCGCGTGTAGCTATTCCTCGTTCGATATAGGCTCGCCATGCCGTGAAACGAGACGCTATATATCTCTCTGTATACCTACACATACACACACGCGCGCGCGCGCGCGCACGCACACACATCATATACCTAGTACATGCATGTATGTGTGTGTTAGAGAAGGAAAGAAAAGGACACGATGTAAAAGCGAGTGAAAGCGCGACGATCGAATGGTACGTTCGGGTTGGAAAGAGATACCGGTGAAGATATAGCGAAGGTTGATGGGAGTGGAGCAGAAAGGGTGAACCGGTGGTCGCGCGAGGGACAGAGAGGGAGAAGCAGTAAGACACGAGGGAAAAGAGGTGGAAAAATGGACACAAGAAGGCAAGATAAAAAAAAGAGTCGGCGTATGGTAAAGAAGAACGGCGCAGAGGGGCGAAGAAGAGTCGTTGGAATGGAGGGGGAGAGAGCGTCGAAAGACACCGACCAAGGGAGAAAGAAGAGTCGTGGTGGAGAACGCGCTGCGTGAAAGGTGGAGTAACGACAGAGCGGCGAGGGGCAAAAGCGAACGAGTGGGGGAAAAGCGGGGAACGCGAAGGAGGGAGAATGAGCGACTGCGCGAGAGTGGGGATAGTCGCGATGTGGCGGCGCACGAGTGGGGGAACGTACGGTGTTGCGGCGCGGGAGTGAGGGGAGTTATGGTGTAACGGCGTGGGAGTGAGGAGAGTTACGATATCATGGATAGGCGTGGTGGGGAGCGTATGACGCCACGGACAAGGAGTGGGGGAGAGCTGGAGGGCCAAGGTGTACAGCACGTGGGGGAGCTGACGTGGATATCGATGAGGAGAGGAAAGTCGTGTACGTTCTACGAACGTACTCTCCTTCCTTCCACCGTACGCTCCTTCTCTTTCGCTCTCCAACGTGGAAAGTCCGCGCGAGTCACTACGAAGGAGGATACGAAGGGCAGAAGCCCCCTCGCATGGAATTTAACGCTTCATCGACGGATTTTATCAGCGGCTCACTCTCGGGACACGACGATAAGCGTTGTTAATTCGAGGATATTAAACGGAACTCTGACGGACACGCTGTATGTGGATCAGATTCGACAGGTATTGTTGGTAATTCTCGATAATGTCGTTTTAGTGACGCGGCGGTTGATGGTTACAGTTGAAGGTATTTTTTGGAATCGTATGGTGGCATTGATAGTAGTATAATTGCAATGTATAGCGGATTGAGTATTAGCGTAATTTTAATGTATAGTGGGTTAGTTGAATATTATAGATAAAAAAGAGAGTTTTGGTATTTGAATCAACATTGTATTAACATTGTATTATATCCTAACTATAATTCAAACTATACTTAGTTGCATCATTTAATTATCTATTCTATCATCTTGTACTATTCATTGCACTGATTTTATGATCATGAATTTATTTAATCGTCCTACCAATATTTTACCGTATCAAGTATATTAGTGTAATGCGAGTCGGTAGCAAGTAGGTACAGTTAGTTGCCCGATCGTGTCGATACCGATACCCGGTTTCCCGTAGGTCGCGTGGAGTGCACGGCTGCATTGCGTCGCCTGTATGCTGATATTTGCACGAGCGTACATGTGCACGCGGTGTTAGTCAGGGTAATTTGCAGCTTCGTTAATTTATGGTTGCGCAAGCGTGAATTTCACGTCGCCAGCAAAGGCGAGGAGTCAAGGTTCGCGGAGAGAATCAGTGACAAGATGTCTGACCGGAGACACAGCGATGCACATCCACCACACTCCTACGAGGAATATTTTCTCTGCCGACTCCGCGCCAAATATATTACGTTTCGCTCATTTTTCGAAAGATTAAATTCACCGTACACTGGCTGCAATTAACTACGAAATTGGTTACGAGCGATTGTAACATTTTTGTTTAGATAAAATATACAATTTGGAATTATTTTTTAGAATTTTGTCGTGAAGTCTAGCACAAATTTTAGTATAAACTTTGGAGTTTACATCAAATCGTTATTGGCAATATCGTTCAATTCGATTCTTGCGTACTGTAATTTATTATTGATAGGATTGTGCGTCATATTATCGCGCTGTGTCTAATCAACAATTCACGCGATAATCACACGCAATCACTACTTGCACAGTCACGTAACTGCAACGCGTATAATCGTAATTCACGTGATTGAATCTAATACAGTCAAGACTCGTACGATGATTTCCAAGCGTTCATAAAATAGAAAAAAGGCGCAATAATTTTCGAAACAAATTGGAACTTGGGTGATTAAAATTTTGGAATATTATAACGATAATTGTTACAATTTCGTTTTAATTGTTATAAATACAATGGTTGTAATTTCAATTGTAAACAGCTAATTAAACTGTGTTATCACGTCACTTGACATTAGTTTACATTCTGATACTAGTTATGTTTGTATGCCTAATTAGACAAATGTTATTAACGAAACATTACAAGTTTGATGTTTATTAATTATTAGCACCAATAAGTTCTTTTGATGTTCCTAAATGCTGAATGAAATTAAACAATAATTGCACTTATAATTTGATAAATAAAACCAATGCAATTTTATGAGCATACAATAAATTTTTATAAATTTTTATAAATCATTTAATCATCCTATTTTGTAAGATTGTAAAAAAAAATTTATAATTTACCAATAATGATACTGATAATATCGGTACATTAATATTGATTATAATAATAAATACTTATAATATAATTATAAGTGATATAAATATTTCTACTATTAATATACCTATTATAAATAATTATTAGTGTGCTATAAATGTATTCAATAAACCATTAATATATCAATATTATATAACAAACCAACAAAGCAAGAATGCCTCAGAATTACAAAATAACAAGATAACCAACCCCTAATTTTTCCTAATTTTTCTCTGAGAAAGAAGTCTCGAGCTCGAGTTTTATCGAACTTGTTGCAGTGTCTCTTTTAATTAACGTTATCATAATTAAACCGGCAATGTTGTAAACGGGGCAAATATTTGAAGCACGGTAGCAACCTCGTATCTTGAATCGCCTGTTAGGATATCATCTCGAACACCGAATTTCCCCGTATTTGTCGTGAAATAGTTTTTCCAATGGCGTGTTAATAAAACGCAAACAACAAGCAGAAAAGTATTAATGTTGCTTTGATTCTTCGTATCGGCGGCAAATATTTGGCCAAACGATCGAACAACATTTTTTATCTTCCCTTCTATTTTTTTTTTTTTTTTTTTTTTTTTANGGTGTATTAGTCGCGCGACAGAAGCCTGGTTTTGTTTTATTCGGTATGGCAATGTATGCACACTCGAACCGTGGCAGGACACGCCACCCATGCTGCTCAAAATAATTAAAAGAATTAACTAAATGAATGGATCAAACAGAAACGAAAACGATGGTCGCACGTCTTCCGCTTGTTTAACTTGTTAAGAGGTGTTCTTTCAAGCGTTGATTGCTCATTTGAGCTTGATGGCCTGTCGGTTGTTGTTTTTTTTCAACGTTGTGTTTCGCTTCGTTGAAGATCGCAGGATTTCTTTGCCAGAATTTTTATTTAACGCGGCTCGAAATTATTCTGACGGATCTGTTCTTTAAAAAAATTTTTAAAGTATGATCGTTTCTAAAATTTTAAATTATGATGTTTATTATTCTAATTATAACACGCGAATCTCCTGCTGATATTCCCATTGAAATAAATCAACGTATCAGTAATTTTGTAGAAATTTTCGTATCTTAACAATTCATAAATCAAATGTATTATATGGCAAAGTTCAATTGAAAGTTCAACATTTTTCCAGGAAGAGGAATTTTCAATTTCATTATTTTAATAATGACATTGCGAATTTCTCGTGAATTTAGGCCAGAAAAATCGTAGATATTGAATAGATTCATTGCCCAAAAACTTGTCGCGTACACCGAATGTTACCATCGTTCAATAAACACGAAAATTTATATAAGATATCGTGAATGGCTCGTTGCCTCATAGACGATTGAATAATATCAGATAAGAGATATCTGTAACCCCGGCTCTTAAGTGCAACCTCGATTTTTTCTTTACCTCGAATTCTCGCATAAATGAAACCTTTGTGAAAACGTGTGCGCCTTTCCACGTAATTGTGTTATCGCGCGTTTCTTAGGCACATTTTCCATCGCGATTTTCAACATCCGGAAAATTTCGTTCGCTCAAATGAAGTTGATAATCTGACGATGCTTTGTTACAGATTTTCATTTACGACTTGTTTAGTGACGCGTTTAGTGCAGCAATAAAAAATTAGATTAGAAATTGGAAAGATAAGATGCTTACGATTAAAGGGGAAATTATCTGTTTTGATTTTCGATTTCTAGGTTTTTATTTTTAATATTTTATTCGTTCAAGTATCAAGTCGAAAAGTCGAAATTTACAGCAGGAATTAAAGAAACAAGGAACTCATATTTGGAGAATAAATTTTTAAATTTCTCATTGACCATCTATCTACTCAAAAATGCAAAATGCTACTTAATAAGAGCTGGTTTGAAAATTTATTTAACACGTGCCTATCATATAAACTACTATAAGTATCAGATCTAAAATATTTATATATTTCGACCGCAATTTATTCTTCATGTTATTAATTAATAGTTTTGTTAATGTGACAATATAATCACAAAATTCAAAGTTAATAAAGACATATCGACTTCAGCGTTGTCCTTGCAAGCGTAATGACGTGATATAATTTATTTTGAACACAAATGGAATCACACGTAAAAAGGATATATTGATAAATATAAAAATACCATAATCTCGAAGGGATTTATAATTCATAAACGACGAGTCCATTCTCGATCTATTATTTTTGTCCCCAGCTTACTCTATATATGTTGAAAAACAGCGTTTAAATTAATTTTTTCACGTTTTTATTATTAAAAAAAAAAAAAAAAAAAAAAAAAAAAAAAATTTTTTT
>NIPQ01092568.1:0-19190 GCA_002806875.1 Lepidotrigona ventralis hoosana
GGTGGTGGTATCATCGGTAGTAGTAGTAGTAGTAGTAGTAGTAGTAGTAGTAGTAGTGGTGAGTGGGCGCAAACTGCGCGAAGCTAGTTCGTGGTTGAAAGCTGCAACGAAGCGCGAGGCGTGCAGAGTTGCAGCAAGAAATTATGAAGCGCATAAGGAGCGCCCTGTTGGCCGCCGCTTGTGACAGCTGCCGGTGAATGTGTGATCCGGGGGCAGCAGAGATCCACCGTAATGACGACCGAAGAGACGACCGAGCAGCCCCCGGTAGACGACTGCCTGAAGGAACGGAAATGGTGGTGCTTCCTGCTGTCGAGCATCTTCACTTTCCTTGCCGGGCTGCTGATCGTACTCCTCTGGCGTGCGTTCGCCTTCCTCTGCTGTCGCAAGGAACCCGAGTTCGCCCCAAATGACCCGAAACAGAAAGAGCCAAAGGCGAGCCGCCAGGGCAAGGAGTTCGAGGGGACTTTTATGACCGAGGCCAAAGACTGGGCCGGTGAACTGATTTCTGGACAAACCACCACTGGACGTATTTTGGTGAGTTTTCTTTTACCTTTCACCCTTCATTGTTCCACCCTCCTACTAATTATTCTCTCCAACAGAATTAATACGCCTATTACTTTATATCTTTTTCGTCATCTTGGTTGCCTTTGAAACGAGAACGAAAGACCGAACGAGAGAGAGAGAGAGAGAGAGAGAGAGCGTTCGTTATATCGTCTGAATTTTCATCGCGAATTACCTTCACCTTCAAACAATCGAGATTACGTACGTGCGTGAGAAATATTAATAAACGTGTATACTATGACTTGTTCCATTACTTCACGCTTATGTTTATTTCATGTTGTCATCGGTATAAATCACATTGGTCGGAATTACATTGGTCTCTAAACTTTCTATGCGAGAGCTGTGCGTGATTGTTGTCAACCTTCGAGAGGAATACCATAGATCGATAGGAGATTGGAACGTGTTTCCACGACATATAATGTACGAAACAAAAAAAATTAAAGTACAAATCAAGTACGTGTCGTGACGTTGCTTCTATCTAATAAGAGGTTTTCTGTTTGCCGGGGCTGTGCTTTTACGAAGAAAGTGAAAAGGGATCTAGTTACAAGCGCGAACGTGTTAGTAGGTCAAATCCTGACTCTTCCTTTAGTAAGACACCGTACACTTATTACAAGAAATTGAAACGGTTCGTCGAGATACAGATAAAGGATAATGCAGCTTTGAAATTTCTTGAAGATTTTTCGTGACCGAGATCAATTTGAATTTAAACTAAAACGACCGAGGGTAATTTTCATTCGTCGGAACACGTAAGTCATAACGAACATAACATATTAAATATCGCAACCAAGAAAACGTTTTGCTATTAAATAGATATTCGACTATCATTTCCTTTGCCTCGTCAGTCATCGATCGAGAGATTTTTATCGATGACTCACTACGTGCACAGCGTACGTTTCCCTAGAAATGAAAGAAAAATTATTACCAACACATGTACACGCGCAGCTATATAGCCTCCACCGCGTTACATAGACACGTACATATAATGCCCATGTACAGAAAGTGAGTTCACGGCACGAGTTAGCTCGAGTATCGTAGCTGGTGACCCAGTTTTCGTTCGTGGAACCAGCACGTCGTTGACTGAAGTAGAGGGGTAGTTTCTACGCAGTGCGTGCTTTATCCTGTGGGGCGTGTTTCCTTTCTCTTTTTCAAAGCTTCGCCGTTTCTATTCTCTTTGAATTACTCGCCTCGCTTCAACACGAAGAAAAGACAAAAAGAAAGGGGGGGAGGGAAAGAAACAGCTAATTTTCAATCGAATTTATAAAAAAGGAAGAAGAGTGAAATTCTTCGACAGAGCATGCGTCGAGCATCGCTGCTTTAATATAAAAATTTCCCTTCTTTCTTTTGTAATTGTCAGGGACAACAGGTTCATCGAGAAACTATTAAAAAGAAAAAAATTCTTACGGAATTCATCCGACCTGAATTTGAAACGAAAATCGCAGAAATGCGAGCAATCTCTCAGTAAAATCAGGAATTACGATAATTCATCTATTCGATTCGTTCCACTGCCCTCGAACGTGCATCAAATCATGTAAATGCAAAGATGAAGTCGCGTTTGTCAACCGGTTGACAATTAGCAGAGCAAGCAGTGAACGGGGACTGAATAAAAACGAGTGTAAGCTGTTCAATTCAGGTAACTCTAAAAACTTAGTTACACCGCGATTACGCTTGTTGTTCGGAAGTTTTTGCCCCGCGCTAGTAAATACGTAACACAGATCTACTTTAGGACTTGAATTACCGTTGCAGTTCCTATTCACATGACGTGTGCACTACTTTAGAGAAGGCACTGCGTCATTTTTATGCCTCTGGTTAATTTCCATAGTTTGTCCCATTTCGATAGAGACTGTACACGCCTACGTGTACATTGTGCTTAAGAAGTGTGTTTCTAGGTTGGACGATAAATAAATCGAATAAATTTTCGTATATATATATATATATATATATAAATAATATATAAAATATATATATATATATTTCGATCTACATTGAAATCTTTCTGTTTCGCTTCCCCCAAAGTGTTTTCATTCGATTTAGATTATAGTGAAGGGCAATGTAGTAAATGATTCGACGATGTTCAGTCCAGCAGGCGTGGTTCGGTCTTATTTCGATCGCAGTGAATCGAGTCGCAATTATCCCAATGAATATATCATCGAACGCGACCGGCCGAGGTGAGAAGCGTAGTTTAAGCTCGAAAGTGTAGTTTTGGCAATGGCGTGTCGTTCGTCGCCACAGCAGGAATCCGAACTTCTAATTGTAGCAGATGATTAAAGAACCTGTAAAATTACGTACGTCGAACTATAATTAGAATAAATATTAATTTAATATTAATTATTAAATATAGCAATTGAATCGGAAAATTCGTGTGTTTTAAGATCTGTTAACAATTATAATAAACATAATTTTCTGACATTTTAAATGTATTTTATAACGAATATTACTCCATGAAAGAAATTAAATTTATGAGTTTGACCTCTCTCCATTTATATCATATAAATTAATATGTTACAGTTGTGTTATTCCTAGTATCGTGGCGATACATTTGCAACCATCGGTAAATTGTAAACTTGAGATTAAAATTTTTTCCAAGTCTACACACAAAATCGTCCACTTTTATTTTGAACTCCAGCGTTTTGAATTATATTAAAATTATGTTCCAGCAGAATTGTAGCGATTGAACTTGAAATTACAATTTTCCCAAATTGCCAGATCTCTCTCCATTAACCGCAGCATTATCAATTATATTACATAGCCATTATATTGTTTCTAGTTATCGTGACGAACTCCAGCTGGAAGATCAATTGAGTTCACTTGTCAATTTAACAGGGGAATCGCGTGTCTCCTTTTATTAAGCACGCGATATTCTTCAGCGATGGATTTTCTATATATTCTCGTCGTCGAGTAACGCGATGTCACTTATATAATAACGACGTGTCTTACGAAGACAACGGCATAGGTTTCTCTCTAATTTAATCCAGCTGGAAACTTACCGTTATTCCTAACCGTGTCGTAAATTCTGCAAAGTAGATGACGTCTGTGCATTAAGTTTTATCGAATTATAGGCCACCTTTTACGTCCATCTGTCTTCGCTAACTTGACCATTCACGTTTCTGACCTTTCTAATCTTTCTGGCGCGAATTTTCCAATGTGTTACGAGTCAAATATTTGAAAATTTTATATATATATATATATATAATAGAATTTTATATATATATATATATATAATAGAATTTTATATATATATATATATATATATATATANCGTACGACCATCAGTCTCGGTTTCGTCTTTTTAAAGCTTGAAGCGTCTCTACTTTCACAGCAGCGAGTTCGTTTCTTTCACAGACACTTTTCAACCTAAAATATCATTTGCATCGACCTGCAATAGAAATGTCTTCTCTTCTGAAAATTTGGCAAATTCAAATTTGCTCTCGTTGAATTAAAAGATTATTTCCACAGCCACCGATCTCGAAGATCACAGAAATCTCCCCTTAAAATTTGTCCATTCTTCACCGAGAATTCGACAAAATGTCGACGATTTCTCATTCCGAAATGTGTACCGAATCTTTCGCGAAATGTTGCAGTTGCAATTCGTACCTGCTGCCTTCTCGTGACTCTCTTAAAATTTGTCCATTCTTCACCGAGAATTCGACAAAATGTCGACGATTTCTCATTCCGAAATGTGTACCGAATCTTTCGCGAAATGTTGCAGTTGCAATTCGTACCTGCTGCCTTCTCGTGACTCGGTACCATTATTTCGCGAGGTATCGGAATTCTTTGGTAATGGTTGGAACAAAAAGTTACGCCAAAAGTTACATTGTTCGCGGTGGAAGTTTCCTCTGGGAAATTTTCCTTAACAAACCGTTTGTTTATAAAACCGAGCGAGCATTCCTCGACGCGTTTCGAAGAAATGTTATATTATAGTTTACCACAGGCGAGCATTTGTTTCGAATTTGCGATGGTCCGATGTGGGGAAAACGCGTTCGACCGTTCGTTCGTTTAATCCACGTTTGTTCCTTACATGCGGAATGGCCGTGCATTTCGATATTTACGATAGTGATAGACTTGGCTCGTTGTAATTTATAACATCACAAATAAAATTTGAAATCCGTTTCTATCCCTCTTGTTGATTCAATTGAAATCCATTCAATTCGATGGAATTAAATCAAGTGATTTAATCGTACATTTGTGTTTCAGGTGGTGTTAGTTTTCATTCTCAGTATAGCATCGCTTATAATATACTTCATCGATGCCTCCAGGTAAGAAGGTTGATTATTTCTCAATTTAAATCGAATTGTTCGTCAATAGATTTCTAGAGAAATTTCGCTTTAACTCTGTGATCATCACGATATATATATACTTATGAATATATATATACTTATGAAATAGACTCGCTATGTGTTTATTTATATATTGAAGATTATATATTCAATTATATATTGAAGAGAATGAAGATTGTGAATTGTAATGATATAAACGAATACACATTGAATTTAATACATCGAATACATAATAATTGAATCTTGAAGGTTCTGTCGATTAAATACAAATCACACAGAGAGCTGCTATTGCCTGATCGTGTTATTATAATAACTCGTTTCTCATTCGCAAGAGCGTAACAACAATTTATGTTGGTTTAACAAGTCTTTTCTAACGCGATAATTTTGTGTTACAGCGAAGAGGTGGAACGTTGCCAACAGTGGAGCAACAACATTACTCAGCAGATAGACTTAGCTTTCAATATATTTTTTATGGTCTACTTTTTTATACGCGTAAGTGTAAAAATTTCGTCAGTTTTTCACACGAAGGCACACACGAATTACACGAATTATACGAGTCTCTCTAGTCGCTGATTCAGACACTCACTGAGAAACTATAAAAGAAAGTGTCCGGGGGTGGGAAGAAAGATGGCGGGATATAAAACAGAGAAATTTTGTCTGATATATATAGTTTATCGCCGCCAGTGATAAGCTGTGGTTCATGCTGGAGATGTATTCGTTCGTGGACTACTTTACGATACCACCGTCCTTCGTGTCGATATATCTCGATCGGACGTGGATCGGACTGAGGTTCCTCCGAGCCCTACGACTGATGACGGTCCCTGACATCCTCCAGTACCTAAACATTCTAAAGACATCGAGTTCCATTCGTCTCGCCCAACTTGTATCGATCTTCATCTCCGTCTGGTTAACAGCTGCTGGCATCATTCATTTGGTAAGATATCGGCGATATATCACAGGGATACCTCTATATATCAAAATATATAACATATAATTTCGGTACTCTTCATACCAAGGATTTCATTTCAACAATCTTTAGCTCAATCTTTGATTTAAAATTGGTATATTATATTTTCTGCTAACAATACAAAGATGCCATTGCAAAATATATACATGGAATATCGTAGATGAATAATATGAATGAATTGATTGTAGTTTAATGAAAATTGATCTGTACCAAAAATATATGTAACAATTTCAAAATATGTAACATAATCTTTGGCTCAGTCTTTGATTCAATATTGGTATATTGTGTTTTCTACTAACAATATAAAAATGTCATTGCAATATCGTAGATGAATAATATGAAGAAATTGGTTGTAGTTCATTGATCTTATGAAGGAATTGATTGTAGTTCAATGAAAATTGATCTGTACTAAAATATATAACAATTTTCTTTGGTACTCTTGATATCAAGGATTTCATTTAAATCAATCAATGGCTCAATCTTTGATTCAAAATTAATATATTATGTTTTCTACTAACAATACAAAGATGTCATTGCAATATCATAGATGAATAATATGAAGAAATTGGTTGTAGTTCATTGATCTTATGAAGAAATTGATTGTAGTTCAATGAAAATTGATCTGTACTACAATATATAACAATTTCCTTGGTACAATTTTCTTTGGTACTTTTGATACCAAGGATTTCATTTAAATCAGTCAATGGCTCAATCTTTGGTTCAAAATTGATTCAATATTACGTTTTCTACTAACAATACAAAAATGTCATTGCAATGTCGTAGATGAATAATATGAAGAAATTGGTTGTAATTCATTGATTTTATGAAGGAATTGATAGTAATGAAAATTGATCTCTTATCAAAATATGTAACAATTTCCTTGGTACAATTTTCTTTGGTACTTTTGATACCAAGGATTTCATTTCAACAATCTTTGGCTCAATCTTTGATTCAAAATTGGTATATTATGTTTTTTACTAACAATACAAAAATATCATTGCAATATTGTAGATGAATAATATGGAGAAATTAGGTGTAGTTCATTGATTTTATGAAGGAATTGACAGTAATGAAAATTGATCTCTTATCAAAATATGTAACAATTTCCTTAGTACAATTTTCTTGGTACTCTTGATACAAAGGATTTCATTACTTTGATCCAAAATAACTTTATTATTATAAGTTTTCTACTAACTACAAATATATACATAAATTCTACTAACTACAATTCTACTAACTACAAATATATACATAAATTATCACAGATTTTATGGAAAAATTATTGGCTAAAATTCAATGAGCAATGTAGCCCAGAACATACAATATATCTGGTACTCTTGATGCGTTCGTGAATTTAATTTGAAGCAATCGTCGGCCACTTTGAAAATAAGTTTATTTTCTACCTAACTACGTACAATTAGATAGGTTCTCTCTGTAACATTCACGGAAAGTGGCGATCTTCGGATAAGGATCGTTGTTTGCATTTTAGAATGTGTTCCAATTCCAAGTTAAAATACCAAAGTGGGGAAACATTGTCTCTGTTGGCAGCTTGAAAACTCAGGGGACCCGTTCGAGTTCACGAACCCTCAACAGCTTTCGTACTGGACCTGCGTCTACTTTCTCATCGTGACGATGTCCACGGTAGGATATGGCGACGTTTACTGCCAGACGGTCCTCGGCCGCACATTCCTAGTATTTTTTCTACTCGTCGGTTTGGTAAGCCTTCTTTACATTTATCTCTCTCTCTCTATATATATACAGCCAAAGATATTATACGTTTATAACATGTTACATGAGAAATAAATGACTCTCTATCTAGTTGAGTGTAGAAGATTCTCTCGCACGAAAAATCGAATTGCCTGAATATTGTTGAGTATTAAGAATACTTTCTTAGCTCTCCGATACTCTACTTCGTCCTTCGTGTTTTATTCTTTCCTTTTTTTTTTCCTTTTTTTTTCTCTCTCTCTGTTAATAACAAGACAAGATCCATACAACAAAGTTTGAAGCAGACAATTTGGTTTTTCCCCGAGAAGTATTCGCTGTTACGAACTTTGCGAAACTCCCTCGTCGTTTCTTCGCTCAAGTAGTTCCCTATATTTCTTTCCGTATGTAAATCGAGTGCTCGAGCGTTTCGCAGAATTCGTATCGTTAGAGTAGAACCCTGATCACGCCGATAAATCGGCAGATCAGACTTTCGTGACATTTTACACATTTATTATCCTTGAGACACACAAAAAACGGTGTAATATTTCGACAGCGGTGTACAGTGTTCTCTCGATGCTCTCTCGCGATGATAAGTTCACTCGACGATAAAAGAAAAGAAAAAAAGAAATCGTCCGTCTCGTCTGGCGAGTGAAATGCGAATTTCTTCCTGGCGAGAAAAAAAGAATTACTTTTTTACTAAGACGTTGTTCAGAAGTTCGTTCGCTAATTTTATTATACTCTACTGCCAAGGTTCTCCAAGGCCAAGAAGAATTCAACTTGGAATTTTTTCCTTTTTTTTTTTTTTTTTTTTTCACACACTACTCGTAGCTGACGAATTCTCAATCGCTCACGCGCACTGAATGGAAATTCGCATTGCATCTGGCGGGGTGAAACGAAGTCGTAGACAGTATGCGGCAGTATGTGGTAGATTTTTGCTGTGTAGTGTTAAGGAAGCATCGGAGAACAGTGTCACCTGGTCGCGAGATCGATTTGCTTCGTTTGAACGACGATGCGCAGTGTCTGTGCGAGATGTGTGTGACTGGCCGCGAGTGTGCGTGCGTATCTCTCTGAGCGTGTGGTGACGTGTATCGATCGGTGACAGTCCCTATTGCAGAGGAGCAATATACGAATATACGAATTTGCATTTTCACGGCTCGTTGTACATGTATACGTACAGTACAGTATATACATATATATATATACTAACACATAACGGGAGGAGGAGCCTGAGCATCGCCGTTTAAACGCCGGGTATATAACGCTAGCGTAACGTTTGTCTACAAAATGTCATTTTAGAAACGAACGTGAGAGAGATCAGTTGTAAAACAACATATATAGCAGACACTGTATAAATTATTCGAAAACAAGTAGGAGGACTGTTCTTTGTTCATCGAAAATCTAGGACCTTCGACAAACCTTACGCCAATCACGGTAGCCATGTCTCTCGATTTGACGAGGAATCGACTAGTCCACGTGAAAGATAAAATACGCGATCTATATATGGAGGTGAGGGTCTCGTCGTTCGAAATGAATCGATCAATCGTAAAAAAAGTATTTTGCCAAGTATTATCGTTCATACGGTGGAACTCCATTTTCTATGAATTTATCGAGGAACGAATACGAGAAAATATTATGTTACTTTTTTTTAGTAGTAATGACTTTGAAATTCTCTTACGGTAGAATTTCATTTATGTATAAATTTATCGGGGGACGAATATTATTATATTATTATTATATTCTATTAATTGGAGTCCACTGATTCTTTGCGTTAATTTTTCTATTCTGACAATGATTTCATAATATTGTTAATTACTCTTAGAGCTTCATTTGTATGAACTTATCGGGCGACGAATGGTTTATATAATTTAAGTTCACGCGACAGAAGAAGCTCGCTGATTCTATCGTTATTTTAGTAATTCAATTTGAAAAAGATTATTAATTATTCTATACGGTGGAATTCCATTTGTATGAATTGAAACAGTTTATATGAATTGAAACAGTTTATATGAGGAGTTTATACTCCTCTTACAGGAGTTCATATAATAGAAGTTCAGATTCTCCCCTCTACTAGCGATTCGTATAATAGGAGTTCAGATTCGGAACGAATATACTCAATCGGCAAGAGGTCGTTTAATTTGATATTGATTTGAAATTTGGTTCAAATGGAGTTCTACTATATTTTAATGATATCAACACGTCCACAGTTGGACGTTTTAGAATTTGCAGTAAATAAACATGAGTGTTCAACACTGATCGTGTGCTCGTATCAAACAAAACGTGGATATGTATGAACGGATATAGGGCAGTGAACATGTGAAATTTTATAATTACAATTTATTCGAAATAACTTGAATATATGCAACACATACAACACAGTGGAATATCGAGCATAGATTACAATCAAATTGCAATTAATAAGATTCGCTGATTCAAGTTTCCTTCGTTTCGATTATTTCGGTTATTTCCACACGCGAGTCGATTCCTCGTCAGCGATTCATCGAGACCACCGGAACGTAAGAAACTTCAACTGAGATATATATCACAGAGCAGCTTCACACTTTCTCTATCTATCTCTCTCTCTCTTTTTTTTTTATACCGACTTGAATCGTACTTATTTGAATCGAGCCCCCACACCACGAGTCGCATATATAAATCATTTTATATATGCCGTTGAAGGAAAGGGTAAAAAGGAAAAAAAGGGTATATATCTCGTTCGTCTCTGAGAACAGTAAAACAAAGATAAAGACAAAGAAAAAAGAAAACAAAAAAAAAAGAAAAAGAGAAAACAAGCACAGCTGTCGGTCGAACTACATCGGTGCTTTGGACCGATATGTTTTACATGTCTCTCGTTAGTACGAGAGAAAAGTGAACGAAAGTCGAAAAGAAAAAAAGAAAAAAAGAAAGAAAGAAAACAAAAGGGGAATAGATGAGATACGCGAGAAGGACGAGAATAAACGAATGGATAAAAAACAAAAAAAAAAGATAAAAAAAGATAAAAAAAAGAACGAGTAACGAATAAGAGCTCGAGAATATTCTCTACATAGCGATACTGGCTACCTGTGCCTTATGCCTATACCTCTATGTGTGTGGTCGTGGTCGGGACCGTCTTGATATTTCGTACGATACTGATAACGTCNTTTTTTTTTTTTTTTTTTCTACTGGAAAAATTCTTTTCTCATTATTCCCACGACTCTTTTATCTCTATTATCTCAATCGTACGAGATGAACACACTGTTCTAGTAGTGCCATTTTACGCAAATTCGTGTTTTACACGAATATACTATCCCTGGGCACAAAGGTTCTCGATCGGACGTAAGTATACGAAATTATCTAAAATCATTGAAATCTCGCCTATTTCCCCGTATATTTCGAACAAAGATACTTTCGCCCGACCAAAGAGATTTCAGTGTTTTTTTTTCTTCTTTTTTTTTAAAATACCTGTTCGAGCGTTTGCGTTTGTTCGAAAACCCTTTGCAACGGGGTTAGTGCAACGAAAAGAATGGAACCTAGGTAGAAAATTGTTTTATCTGGTTCGCATCGAACGCTACATTTTGGATGTTTCACGTACTTTCAAACGCACGCGACTGTGCGCCAAGTAAACCACGCAAAACGTCCAAAGTAGAGTTAGTAAAATCCACACGATTCAATATGCAATCTCTACTTAAATTCCATTTTTTAATTATCTGCGTAAGGGTGCAAATCTGCGTGCAAACATTCCCCCCCAGCCCCGCTCCACCCCCCCCCCCCCCCNTTTTTTTTTTTTTTTTTTTTTTTTTTTTTTTTTTTTTTTTTTTTTTTTTTTTTTTTTTTTTTTTTTTTTTTTTTTTTTTTTTTTTTTTTTTTGTTTTTTTTTTTTTTTTTTTTTTTTTTTTTTTTTTTTTTTTCTGAAGTAATAGGATCCTTTGATCGTTCGAACGAGCCTCGAATCTTCCTTTCGGGCCCTAGCTTGACGTGATCGATTTATTTGATGTTTCATATGACTTTATTTATGTAATTTTCAAAAATTTACAACTCTGGGATTTGAAGTAGGACGAGAATCGGGAACAACAAAATTGCAATGCTTTTTTTTTTGTGGAGAAAATCGATTCGAGGCACGTTGGTTTTCTAGAAAATTCTGATTGCTACCACATCGTGTATATTATCAGAACAGAAANGCACGTTGGTCTTCTAGAAAATTCTGATTGCTACCACATCGTGTATATTATCAGAACAGAAAGGCACGAAAGGTCCAACGATTTTATTATCCACGTTGGTTCTCTGTGCGAGCTTCATCTACATATGACTGTTCATTACTCTGTCTTTGTGTGTGTTTATCTGTTTTTTCTGCGAACGCTAACATGCTGTGCTACTAATCGTACTAACGTAGACACACATTTCACGTTTCACAGCGTGTTTCCTTCCCGCTTTCGTTTTCGTTCTCGGATCGCCGTTGCGAAGCGTTCAAGCGTTTGCTCTCTTCTTTTCTCCATAGTCTTCGATTCTTCGAAAAATCCTCGACGAACTCCACGCACGATTTTTTCTTTTCTTTTCCCAACGGCGACAAACTGCCCTCCAACGCTTCGAATCGATGCGAGTAGCGATCTCGTGAAAGAATTTTTTTTTGATTTCGAAACGAAATGCGATCGAGGAATCTCGTACGACTTTGTTTCCAACTCCAGGACACTTTTTCATTCTCTTCCCTCGGTAAATCATTTATTCCACGGATCCACGAATACGATGTGCTATTAAGTTTCTTCGACTTGAAATTGAAATTAACGCGGATATTAATTCCTCTTTGGAAGACATTAAACATTCATCGTGTTCCCGCAAGTATTCAATTTGCGAGAAATTGAACATCCACTGCAAAAAAAAAAAAAAAAAAATTAAATGTTCACTGTGCTTTGTGACGAAACTTCGTGGTTGTTGATTTACGCGATACGAGGAACAACGTCCTCGTACCATTTAAAAGCGAGCTTCTTTTGGAACCTTCTCAAAACGTTTGGCACTTGGTCGAAAGAGTATGATGTCACCGAGTTCTGGTGTTAACGTGTGCGAGATTCGAACAATGAAGAACCGCTTCAAACCGATTCCGGTAGGTTCAGTAGCTAAGAACGATGATGTGGGACGATTTTGGGCGTTTGGTGAGAAAGTTTAAGAAGTCATTTTAAACGAAGTTGAAAACGTGATGGAAGGAAGGCTTTTTTCCCTTTCGAAATTAATCTTCGCGGCGAAGAAAGTGCCTTTGGCAAGTGGCGTAACTTTTTGTTTGCTTTCATTTCCGCTTTTCGAAAGTAGATGCAACGCGATGAAAATACTCTCTCAAAGTATTCTCAAATATTGTCGAATCGCTAAATAAGTAAACGCACTTGCAAAGTATAAATATATATTTAGCGAATGTTGTGAAATTTTGATCGACGAAGCACTTGGTGTATGTTACAAAAACGAAACTTCGAGTTTCTTAAACAATCGATGTGCTTTGAACGACGCAGAAATTTCAGTGCCGAAAGCTAGTCTAGCAAGAAATGGCGAGAAATAGAAAAACGTATTATTTGCCAAAACTTTGTTCTCACTGTGTGCAATTTTTCGAAAATACCCGTGGTAAAAATTTTCCTGTCCCTATTTATACGTTAACGATGTCTTTTGTCAATAGGGTCCTGGAGTCGTTTTATCATCGATTTCATCTGTCCTTTGGTACCAAAAAGTATCAAACAACTTTCAAACTCGCTCAACGTATTATACTATTTATATACACGTGTCCCTAAGGAAAGGATACATCAATTTGATCTCGTTGAAAAATCAGCATCAATGACATTAATAAGACGTGACAATCTTGGAAGATTTGTCCTGAGAGGAAAACCAACTGTGACGTATGACGAAACGTTTCGGTGAACGAGTGATCGAGAACGACAAATTGTTATATATCTCTCGCTTCGCGCTAGATGCCAACTGTCTATTAACTTTTCTACCAACAGATCTTCCACTAACCAGAAAAATGACACTGAAAGAAAGAAACGTTTCACGCAGTCAGATGTCGAGGGGACAACTTTCTTTCTCTCAAATAATTATCAAATTATCCTTTCCGCTTGGAGACATCTCGATCTCGAGTTTCGCTTTTCTCTTTTCTTCGAGCCTCGCTCGTGAATCAGAGAGAAAGGAGAAGCTCAACGTGATTTTCCTGATCACGCAGAGATATCTCATGTCTACTGTACTTCACTGTAATCTTAACAGTTTGTTTAATACAGTTTATACAGCAGTGTCTTTAGTTGCTTGACGCGTTTTGACGAATTTCGCCTGACTTTGCGTGAATTTTTTTCTTTTTTTTTACCTATGTACTTGCCCACGCGACTTCGAACCCACCAATCGAAGGGAGGCACTATGAGGTTGCTGACGAAAGTCTCGACGAGTGACTAACAAAGTCAGACATTAACAGACTTGTAATGTTCACAGTGGTTCGTTGATTCTTTTAGCGTCGAAATAGACAGATAATCTTACAATTGCAAGTATGACGTAGCGCTTCCCTCGTCGCAGCCCTTTGCAATCAAACTGGCTGGCTGAGATTGCATCGCGAGATCAACGTCGCGAGATCAATCCCGCGTTTGACCATTTCGATGCAAATTTCCCCACCCACGTCTCATTTGCAAACGTAGGGATCTCGCCACGCTGTGCTTTACATTTGCATGAAGGACGACAAGCGAATCCGTTGTCCCGCTTACGTTGTGTATCGATACTCTTCGAAATAGAGTGCTCGACAAGCTTTTCACTCCCCCCCGATTTTCTGTTTTCTCCTGCTTGACAGTTTAACAACGTGATCTCTTCGATCTTCTCTCTCCCTTGATCGTTTTAGTGCCATGCAGCGCGATCACATTTTGCGCCGCAGCAAAATTGGTCGCTCAGTTCACAAGATGGCGCTCGGTTCACAAGATGGCGCTCGGTTTACAAGATGGCGCTCGGTTATAGCGCCACGTCCTCGTTTCGAAGCTCTCTTTTTTAATTACTTTCTTTTCAATTAAGCGTAAACCACTAACGATCAGAGTATAAAGTAGGCAGTTTTTACTCTGTCTACTTCGATTTGCTGACAAGTGAATTTTAAATTAATAAAAAATTTTAGTAGGAAGCGATTTTTGGCCCTGTACATAGTTATATCAAGGAAGCGTGGGACTATCCAACACGGTTAATTTTTTAACAACCGCTGGCACTAAAACGATTAAGTTAAGTTAAGCGAGTTGGTGTTTGAGCATGCGCGATTTCTGTTTTCAAAATCTGTTTTTCCTTTTTCTTTTTTTTATCTGTACCTTTTAAGTATCGCTTCGCCTGTGTCAATCAATCATCTCTCCAGTATATTCATTGTACATATCACAAATTTCTATCTTCTTCTATCTGTATTTATTCGCACGCACGTATCTACACGTGTCATAGGGTTATACACAGGGTGACTCTTGTGAACTGACTTTTTCCAAAATGAAAAAGATACTTCGTTTCACTTGTCAGTCTTTTGTTCGAACGATTTTTTTTTTGTTTTTCTCTTGTATCTCTTTGGAGAAAATTCAATCGAATTAACATAAGAATCGCCCTGTGTGGCAGATTTATCGAACAGAGTGTTTAAAAAGTATTGCTCTGTAGTATTGATTGCTGACGAAAACGCGGAGAGAAAAGAGGCGCGAATATTGCGGCGAGCAATGAAATGAAATTCAGTATCAGTTCAGAAGAAAAATTGGTTCTTGCGGAAGAAACGTTCGAGCAATTTGCCTTCAATTTCGTACTTTAATTTCGCGTATAAATCAATTTGAAACACGAATTAAATCTTAATTTCGACGTCTTGATAACGACGTTAAATTCAATTCAGTGTTTCGATAATTGTCTTCAAAGTGTGATTTAGTAATTAATCTTTTTCAATACTCTGTGCGGAAAATATTACATTTACGACCACGCACCATGCAAAATGTTGTAAAATAACTCCTCGCAGTTGCGACCGCCTGTCAACACCTTTTTTTTCTTACAGAAGCGTCACCACGTGTACACTGTCAAATTTCATTCGCATGATATGATAACGTCTGTATCGGCGGTGCCACGACGAAGTTATACAGATTTATGCGCGAACGTTTGTCCGCTCGAGCATCGAAGAATCCACGTGTCAGAGCCATTCAGAAGGGGGATCGACTTTGCTCCGCAAAGCTGTGAAAAATATCAGCGAGCTAGACTTAAAGAGGAAGGTCCAAAATTCTCGGAAAATCTCTCGAGATCGTGCCAATGAAATCCAAATGATAATCGTCAAACGATAGAGGCAAGAGCTCGAAGATCGACAAAATTGACGCGTCGCGTGATTAAAATTCACGTTTCACGGGATGTGTTGTTTGATCGAAATTCGAGCTTAGTCGAATAGCCGAAGTCGAGTGGATCGAAACTTCTTGGCTCTGATCGGATGCAGGAGGGAAGTGGAAAAGTCGATCTCCCCGTCGAGAAGCGCGGAGTGTGCATTTGCCCCCGATGATGCAAACTCGTTTCTCCGCTGATCCAGAATTCTCGCCGTAGCTGGATACGAGCGCGAGGTATAAAGCAAACTGGCCGGGATTTTTCACTGGAGAGAACAATGAGAGGCGCGCGCATATGAAATAGGAAAACGCAGATCGTTGCCCCTGAACCCGCATTCTCCTATCCGTTTCTCCCTTTCTCTCTCTTTCTCTCTCTTAAACTCTCTCTTTCTTCTCTCTCTCTCTCTCTCTCTCTCGTTCTGCTGTGACCACGTAATCCACGAGGATCCAGCAAACGTGTACATATATCTGACGAAAGCCAGTATACCTGCTGTACATTGTGCAAAACATCATACATAGACGACCCAGTTTGTTTGTAACGGTTCGTAGTGGCATAGCGTTTTCCAGTTATGATTTCTATTTGCAGGCAATTTTTGCTAGTAGCATACCTGAGATAATAGAGCTCGTAGGCAGTAGGTCCAAGTACAGCGGCGAGTACAAGCGGGAACACGGAAAGAGGTATTATTATATAATTACGTCCTTCAATCCTACGTCTTTTTTGTCTATTAACATTCTTACTTTTTTCTTCTTCTTTTTTTTCCAGTATGTATTATATAAATATATATTTATATATATATATATATTTATATATATTACCTGATTAATCTTCTCATATTGTATGTACACACAGTTTACACACTTTTTTTTTTATATATATACCTCTGTACGTTGTAACTCGCGTGGTCCAGTTACACACTATGTTCTTGAGATTCATTCACTTGTACATGATTAAAGATACACGTATATATATATATACACACGCGTGCACACAGATGACACTGTTGCTTGCATACCTGTGTGTTCTGGATTGTTTCATCAAGTCTGTCAGGATCTCAGAATTTCTGAGTTCTTGTCAAGTTGTATAATTGTATTGCGCCGCGGTGGAAGTAAAAAATTGGGGAAAAAAGGGGATTGGGTTGTAATTGGTGGATTCTGGAGAAAATTTCGACGAAGCTTGTTTGTGCAAATTCTTCTGATTTCTGCTTGAAACGGAATAGTCAGTTATCAGTTATCGAAGACCGTGATAAAATTAACCACGGAACTGGCATTGCAATCAATATTTATCGCAGTCCGTTTGAAGTAAAAATAGTTATTACAGTTGGAAAAAATCACACGGACGGGATTGGTGAAATAATCGACGAACATACTGAGGTATTGAGGTATGCTTGTAGCATTCTTGCCAGCACGACGACTACAACAACTATCAACTAGTCAAAGCGAAAGGAACGAAGAGTGCCGAGAAGCTCGTTATAGCTGACGCGATTACGCGGACTTCGACGTTTCAGAAATGTCGCGTTTGTAAACGCCGTATCACTCGCCGCGTCCCCTTTTCTTTTCAACTGAACCAAGTTATTCCATTGATCACGGTGAAAGATCCAATAACGCGATGCTAAAAATTAAAACGCACACGGTTTGACGAGTTTGAGGTGTTTCGATGTTAAGAAATCTAACGACAATAATAATAACGTATGTTACAAAATTATGTATAGTTTACTATACGTGATAATAATATACGTTATTATAATTTAATTCCATAGAAAAATTATTAAAAAATGATCACGTCTCTGTCATTTATCAGAAGGAAATGTGTGTCTTCAAAAGTTGAACTCGTACGCCGTTTCAAATTATTTTCAAATTATCAGAGGTTTAACGCATGAATGATAATGTGCAGAACTTTTTCAGGTAAATTCGGTAAATTTCCTGTCGCGAGCAGCTTTCATTTTTGTACGAAAGTTTGAGAAAACAGAAATTAAATCATTCAAATTATCAGAGGTTTAACGCATGAATGATAATGTGCAGAACTTTTTCAGGTAAATTCGGTAAATTTCCTGTCGCGAGCAGCTTTCATTTTTGTACGAAAGTTTGAGAAAACAGAAATTAAATCAGATCTTGACACTTTCTGTAATTTTTCGTCTCGCGTCGAATTAGCACAATTAATAGCGAAACAATCTTATTTTCAAGGATTGAAACGTAACGTTGACGTATTAGACGATTTTCTCAAAATTGTTAAAAATGAAACAATCTTATTTTCAAGGATTGAAACGTAACGTTGACGTATTAGACGATTTTCTCAAAATTGTTAAAAATAATTTTTTAATTTACATTTGCATTAATTAGACGAAACATTTCAAACAGGAAGAGAAACGGGAAAAAGAACCTGACTTTCAGGAGATTCTAATAGCAAGAAAGATTTAGTGTCATTAATAAAGTTCAAATTATTTAATTAGACATATAGTAAGAATCTTTATGTGAATTGTCATAAAATTTTAATTGATCGAACGTGAACTTTCACAAGATTGCAAGTCATAGTTACAGTTACAATCCACAATTATTGAGATCTTTCACTGTGCAATATATACAGTGAGTCAAAGAAAGTATTTGCACGCCCAGTTTCTTGGCAACGTCTGTACGAAAATGCTTCACTGCGTACAAATAATTTGTAATTACAATCCACAATTATTGAGATCTTTCACTGTGCAATATATACAGTGAGTCAAAGAAAGTATTTGCACGCCCAGTTTCTTGGCAACGTCTGTACGAAAATGCTTCACTGCGTACAAATAATTTGTAATTTGCAACAATGAGTTGTGCAATAATGATACAAGGAATACAAAAATTCGAGAGTCAAGAAGCTATTTCACTTCCAGCGTAATCTGCATTTAATGATGGAATGTTATTCGAAAAATTTTTTATACTTCGTTCTTTCGAACGATAGAGCTGCAGAAAAAGTACCTTCTCAGATTTTTATATTATTATCGTACGACTCATTGTTGGAAACACGCAACGAGCTATAACAAGAGAACTAGGTGTGTGTCAACACTTTTATTTGATCCACATTTCGATGGTCGAAACCGAGGGATCTGTTGCACAGATTTGCCAAGAGAAGCGTGAAATCTTTTCAATCGGTTCTCTTCCCTCTGTCTTTGTCTCACCGATCGGATTCTGACGTAACAAGATTCATCGATAGCACTCGGCAAGTTGGTGTGTTCTCATTTGTCCCGATTTTTTTTTTTTATCTTTTTCTTTTCTTCGCGATCTTGTTAGCGCGAAATAAAAGAAAGAGCTCCGTTTCGAAAATAAATTGGAGGAGATACGAAGGCTCCGCGCGCAACTCGTTCCTCGAATTTTCCACGGCGTTTGATCTGTGTTTTTACGACACACACACACACACACACA